>JAYMTC010000249.1:0-13297 GCA_036897605.1 Melianthus villosus
ATATAATGTACAATTAATTTGAAACTCCAATAAAATATTAAAATGGATATGAAACTAAAAAGTATTTATTACATAATTAACCTCTTAAAATTAAATTTATATGAAATTATTTCAATGTAGTCCCCGTAGTCTCCATTTAAATTAATCATGTATTTTAATTTTGTTCAATTAAAAACTAAAATTCAAATTTATTAAATATATTTAATTTGCAAATTGAATTTTTTTTAAAGTATTTCATATTTAAAGTTAAAATGAATAACTAATTTGAAAAACTCGAAGGTTTAAAAATTAATACCTAATTTAAAAGAACCGTAATATTAAAGTACGAATTTATATATTTAAAACTATGTTACTTTATCACTAAATTAAAGATATTTGGTTCAGTGTTATTTTTAGTTTAAGAAAACATTTTATTAGATTTTTTAATATGTTTTACGGTCTAGTTTAGTTGAAAATCCACTTAAACATAATTTGAATTACAAAATTGTAAAAGAAGCACACTAAGTATATGTGAAAAATATTCTTTATTTAAATTAAATAGTGAAGTCTACTTAAACTTTTAAAGTTATTTTCAATTCAATTTATTTTGAATATTGAATAATCGTCTCTATTGAAAGATCATACTGATAGTAAAAGGAGATCTAATTGATATACTCCAATACTTCCCCTCACGCGCGAAAACATGACCCATAGCAACACGCGAATATATGACCCAACAATGATCATTCACAAATGTATAGGAGGAATTACAATAGCGGAAGTTCGAACCCACGACCTCATACTCTGATACCATATTAAATAACTATCTCTACTACAAGCTCGAACTGATAGTAGGGAGACTTTAATCGATACATTTATTGCTACAAATAGACTATTTGTAGATAAAAATGAGTAAAATGAAGGTAATTGAAAACTCTTATTTAAGTACCATATTCAAACATAGTCTTAGGTTAATCATTTAGACATGTATTTAACATATTGAATAACATCTAAATTCAGGAAATTGAGCATCAGTGAATATCAATGCAATTAGTTAGTTCACATCAATTATAAAATGAACAAAAGAAAATGCATTAAATAGTATGGTAGCAAGCCAATCAAACCTTGCCATCTGGCCCTGTAAATTCAGTGTCGATAGCATCACGAGTGGTACCACTGACCGGACTAACAATTGTTCTATCTTCTCCCACCAAGGCATTCAAAATGCTACTTTTACCAACATTTGGTCGGCCAACGATAGCTATAGAGGGAACATAATTTTCGTCTTCATCAAAGTTCTCTAAACCCTATACAGACATCAATAATTGCTGTAGTCAATAATTTCTGTGTATAATTTTCCAGTATTCTCAAATAGGAGGCACAAAAAAAAATAGATCTCGATGTTAAGGACCATAACAGAACATATATATTAGTACGATAAGGTGATCATTCCAAGCAAAGTGCAACTAAGAGAATAAAGAAGTGTTGCAATAAACATGTAACAACGAGTTTGCTCTGGTAATAACAAAAACAGCTTGGCAAAATCATCATCCATTAGCACAAGTTAAAATTCGAATATATATGTATATATGTGTATCAGGAAAACTAGAAAATGTAATAGAGTGATAAGGAAATGGAACAAATGTTAGGAGAATTTCAACTACATAGATTCTAACTAAATTTCAACTAAATGTCAGGAAAAACAATCATATCAATCTAAACGTTAAAATTCTTCAAGTTTACCACAAATTCTAACATTAATGTAAAACTGTGGACCCAAAATGATCAAATATTTTAAGAAAAACTCAAGAATTTGGAGAATGCCGTTGACGACATAACAGAAGTTATTGCATATTCATAAAATGGTATAAAGAAGACTTTGATTTCTGAAAGACATGCACTTAAAGCGGAGTCACTGGTCTAAACTTCCAGTTTTTTATGATGTTAAAAAAGGAATTTAGAGAAGAAGCTCTTATGAGATGTGTAGGATGCATAGTGTGCAAATAGTAATCGCTAAGACTACATTAACTAGTTTTTATCGATGTGAGATTAGCAACATAGTAATGTCCACTCCTATATATATATATATATACAGCTTGTTAAAATTATATCCAACTCAAGAACCTTATAACAGCCTAGTAAATAAGTCACATAACTCATTCACAGATCTCACTATTTAACTACAAAAACATTTTTGGTATAACCTTTTTACAATTAAAATGACAATTACCGTCAACATGGTCAGTTATGACGTGTAAATGATTGGACATGTCAAGCAACAGCTTACTCTAAAAACTCAAGTTTCGACAGTTCGACAAAATAAATGTAATTCACATTCTCCCTCACACTAAAACACAATCTTGAATATGGTGAGCATTCGGTTTGGTCAATTCGGTTAACCTAACCAAACCGAACCGAAATTTTCGGTTAAATTATTAATTAGATTAAATCGGTTCAGTTAATGCGATTTGTAAAAAAATCGGTTCGGTTTTACGGTTAAAACCGAATGAAAAAAATCTTTATTAAAAAAATATTCTTGATATGGGCTACGACAAGCTAAGGCCCACTTCCTTCTTACCCTCTCTAACCCTAGCATACAATGAGTTTACCACACCAACCAATCTACTTATCTTTTTCCTTCTCTCACTTCCTTCCTTCCTTCCCTCACTAAAATAAAGAACCATCTTCCTCTTGTATCCGCGCTGACTTCCCTCTCCTTCGTTCCTTCTTTCAGTGTCACGAGCTCCATTTTAACTATGCAGGTTAAAGAGAGCCGCGAAAAGCATTCATTGAAGAATCTTTTTGCTGCACCTTTTTCTTCTCATGCTTTTGTGTTGTTGCACTTTAATGTTGAAATTGCTGCAGATTGACGGTAACTTCAATATTGAATTTGTTGTTGAAGGTTCGGTTTGAACGAAACCGACCTAATCTGAAATTCGACCTAACCGAACCGACCAAATAATTTCGGTTCGATTTCGTTTTTAAAAAATACAAAACTGAATAACCGAACCGAAATAACTGAAAAAATCGAACCGATGCTCGCCCCTAATCTTGAAGACCGTGTTGAATTTTCACGACTATGAGGCATATGTATATGTGTGTATCGCACGCGTGTAAAATTGAGAGTTAATATAGCAGCGGAGTTCAAATACAGGGCCTCATGTTCAAGCATCACGTTAGTTCTAAGAGCTAAAGCTTCGAGTGTCTGATGTCATCAAGTTTCAACAAGATTTAATGTACAAAGCTAATTATCACAGATAAGTTAGACAGGCTATACAAAGCTAATTATCACAGATAAGTTAGAGAGGCTATGTTTTGGTGAATCGAAGTTCCTTTACAATTATTTTAACCATATAAACTATCAAGTAGCATTCACCATATAGCTCTATATTCAGAGTTCAAACATTCAAATTGTCTATCATATTTCCAAGACCAAGTCACCATCAACACGTGCGCAATATTCCATAGTTGATAAGTAATCCGTATATAACTGAAATTCTCACTCTTTTAGTCACCAAATTCTCAGGCTTTTCACATATTAATTAATCAAATATAGTCCTTGAGCAAGGTGTTATTAATTTATAATATTTCCCAAAAATAACTAGATGGTGAACATTCATTTAGATTGCTAAGAAGATTATAGCTACAGATTACAGGAAATCTCAATCATAGTAAAGCATTTGTTTACATAAAGAAAATTACTAACCTCATTTTTTTCTAGCCCTGAACAAACAATATCAAGAAGCTCCCCAGTTCCAGTCCCAGACACAGCAGAGATAGGAAGCGGCGAGAACCTAATGGATCAATTAAGGCACGTGAAATTTACCAAAAACGAGAGAAGAGAAACACGAGACAGTTTGTAGTTTGTCGCATAGTCTACAAACATAACATAAGCAGCAGTCCACACCAAAAGGAACTAAGCTTATGGACCACAAAATAAAAAATAAACAAAAAGCATTTATTAATTTAGTGAAGATAACAAACTACAATCCCTGCATTGAGTTTGAGATATTACATCACATTTGAAGGACTTAACTTATACTGTGTACACTACATTGAGTTTAGCTTTTAAACTCGTAAAACAAAACACAGCTCTCACTTGTCTCATGATTAAAGACACAGAACCTCAGAGTGATGAATGACTTATATAAGACATATTCCAATAATTTCAAGCTGGGAGTCAAGATTAAGATATTGGGATAAACCCTTGTCTAGTGCCTAAAATATGTGAAGAACATATTCCTTTACCCAATATCCATCTGCTTTAGAAAGCTTCATGGTCAGGCAAATAAATACATGAATCTAGAGAAGAATTTTGATCATCTTGTCAGTTAAAGGTACATTTTACTAGACTTAAACCCGAAGTTTTAAATTGAATTTCAAGAAGTCCTGAAGTATTTAGTAAAATATGAATGCATTAAATAATTCTGAATCACGAAAAATTGAATTTTTCAGAGAGGTCTCCCGATCTGGGATGAACAGAGTAGATTAGTAATCAAATTCATATTAATGGTAAGTCGAAAGTATATTAAGAAATATCAATAAACATCGATAATGGCACATTCAAATATTAAGAAGAAAACAATTTACAGCTTACCCCAATGACCAAAACTCTGATGCCTGCATGATTCCTTTACGTGGAGATTCACACTTATTGACTGCAAGAACGATATTTTTATTTGAGTAGTTCTTACGAAGCCAATCTGCTATCTCAATGTCAGCAGCGATTAGACCTGCCTGTTTAGCATTCAGACATCACTGTCTTTGTGGTGTGAAACTAAATACTTCTTTTACAAGAACTATGGAAACTACAAAATGAAAAACGGGAAATAGAAATCAGCTTTCAGTAACAACAAAGCAAAACAAATTGTTAGAGAGTAACACCTAATGATTTAACATCTTATTTCGTAATGCGCAAACACCGCAGGATCAACCAACATATCATCACCACACCTTCAACTTCAATCCGAATACAGTTTTACGGGAGCTCTTTTGGTACATCAAAATATATGCAATATACCTACTTATTTCCATGGTTTAACAATAACTCAGAACTAAATTAGAATCCAGTTAAAACAACCAAAAGAGTAGTTCCTGCATCATCTACTCTGTAGATCTAACACCAGTCCCCCTTCCTCAAATTAGTGTGGTTCTGGTAATTGTAGAAACTGTGGCCATTGACGTAAATCAAAGTCTTGATCAAGTGTTTTTAATACATGGACAGCTCATCTATCTAATCAAATGACTCATCCATAAAGTAAATCTGAAGACTCCGCCTAATTCCCTTCACCTAACTTTACTTCTTCAAATTTTCCATAAACATTTCCTAAATCTGAAGACTCCGCCTAATTCACTTCACCTATCAGAGTACACTACCTTCCCCACCTTCCTCCTCTGATTTAACATGTTGCACTAAAGAGGAATAATTCAGTACATAGAGAGCAGCAATTTTCTCATCCAGAATATCATTCCAGCATATGAAAAAAGAAGAGTTAACTTTACCTGGCCATCTACAAGGAATATAATAACGGATGATTCTTCCAAAGCTGCAGCAGCTTGCCTCTCTATCATTGAGGGCATCCTGGCAACAGCTGCCTCCCTGGCCGCAAGAGGAAGCCCATCCATACCAATGGTTGTAGTAATTGCCAAATCTTCCAGAACATTAGCCTGTGATTTTGAAACTGAAAGAACACCACCTGTATCCACCACCATAAATTCATGGTCTCCCCAGTACGATCTGCCATACAATCGATCCCTAGTAACTCCAGGTTCATCCACTACTATTGCCCTGTTACCCTACATTTAAGATTGACAAAAATGTTTACCCATCCACTGCATAGAAGCATATACGACAACTGTACCGGAATTTCACTAGACTTGTTCGCCGTACGCGTAACGTCAAAAATAAGAAAGAAGGTGACCAAGTTTACAATAAAAAATTATAAAATTTAAAATCATTTAATCAATAATATTAATACTTTAAATATCAACTTTAAAAATAACAAAATGATTCTAAAGAAGATGCTCATGCTTCAATTTAGTGAAAGGATTTCCACAAGATCGGATAATTTTATTCCGAGAAGAATAACATTCTTGCTATTGAGCATGTCAATTTAAAATTTCTTAGAATTTCATGTTCTTACACTACGATTCTCATGCATCAATAAAGAATAGAAAGCACCTAACCGTTACTTCAATGTATATATAACATTAAAGTGGATAACAAATTGAACTCAAACCAAGCAAATCCACAATAGGTTATTCAAAACCAAGTTATATACCCCAACAAGTCGATTAAACAATGCAGATTTTCCCACATTTGGTCTTCCAACAATTGTAACCCTGGGAAGAAGATGGTCAGGAATCTGCAAATGGAATTTTAAAAATGGAGTCAGCATTGAGAATAATTTTATAAAATGGCAGTGGAATCAGAGATGAAATTCGAAAAGATCCATAACCAACTGAGGAATACACTTCAAAGATATTGAATGTTCACAAACATGTTAAAGTCTGTGGTATATTTCAAATCTAAATTACCTCACTTCTATTTCCTTTAATGAATGACTAAAGGTAAGCTAAACATAGAAACATGGATAGATATAACATGTCACGTGAAAGAAACTAAAGCCATTACAACTTCTATAAATTTGTATCGTTTATGAAACAAGTATCATAGAAAGAGGCGACCTAGTATAGTAGCATCTAGATATATCGTTAGCAGCATAAGTGATATTCGAACAGAATGGCATTCATGGGCTATTGTAAAACACATTTTAGGATGTTCTGCAAGAACTTGATAATGTTTTAGGAACCTAGGTCTTTTGTGATATCTTATACCACATTAGAAACTTTTAAAACTTATGATTAAATTATAAGCTTGGGTCTCACTGTCACCAAACAATGTGGGCCTAAGCATTTTCAGACAGTGGAGGGTAAGGGTCGATTTCAAAAAGTTGTATGGGTCAATGGTCTGAACTCAGTTTGTTATAAATGGTATAAGACTAGTTAGGCAATCTTACGTCAGAGCCAATTCCCTATGTGGGCTGCGAGCTACATTTTAGAGAATGGGAGTTATATTTAGAGCCCTAGACTCTCATGTTCTTGATTATGATAATGGAACTCTCGTTTACCTAGACAAGTTCGCCACACTTTTATGCTTATGAGCTTTTAGTATCTCGTCCCATGTCTGATAGTCAGTGAAGTTGTGTTTTGTGTAGAAATTTGAACTTTTAAGACAGTAGGGTCATGGATTAGTCTCAACCAAAATGCCTGGGTCATCACTGTGGATCTGGGTTGTTACGTACTTATACGACCTACTTATGAACTGAAAAGGAACCAACTTTTTTAAAGAGAATTTTATGCATGTAGGAACATCAATATCCTTGAACTTGGTGGTGCAAAAGATGCTTACTAAC
Organism: Melianthus villosus; assembly: GCA_036897605.1. Classification (NCBI taxonomy): domain Eukaryota; kingdom Viridiplantae; phylum Streptophyta; class Magnoliopsida; order Geraniales; family Francoaceae; genus Melianthus; species Melianthus villosus. The sequence goes on from JAYMTC010000249.1 coordinate 7,395, forward strand.
CTTCTGAGCATTGTTTTTACGTTTCTTCTTTCTATTGGTTTCCTTTTGGTCATTTAGCTCATCTTCTGAAGAAAAAAAACAGAAACATGCAGTTATGTACATTCCATATAGATCGGGAACGAAGTCAGATCATGCACAAATCATTTTCTTATCTTTTTGTTACTTAATATTACAAGTGTACTGATTTTGACCATAGATACACAATGCATATTAACACATGTGCACAAAGTATTACATGAATTTGAACAGCTCAATGGCAATTATGAATACTGCATCAAATATCTCAATAGGAAACCAAAATCTATGTGAAATCAACCAAACAGTTTGCAAGCAAAAGGTGCTTATATAAGTCACATCAATGTTCCACTTGTCTGGCAAAGATCCACCATATCAACTACAATTTATAGTAATTCAATACAACATTGAGTTAGTTTTGAAAACTATGAAGTATAAGCAAGTGAATACCGATTTTCAATTCGCGAGACAAGGAGGTGGAAAATTCCCGCACGGCGTCGGTAGCCTCTCGTTCAAGAGTATCAACATTTATCTGGTAATTCTCATCGTCTACACCTTCATTGTAATAATCAGTATCATGTCCTTCCAATTCTTCCAACTCTTCATCTATGATCGCGTCATCGACGGAAGGCTCTTCAGCAGCTATTCGCTCCGAAGCGGAACAATTCCGGCGGCAAGGTTTGCGAAGCGAAACGGAAAACTGTAACGGAGAAAATGTGCGTAAAATTGAGGGAGATACTGAAGTTAGAAGAGACGGAGACCAAAGCTTAGGAATGGCGCAGTGCAGAGTGAGAGCTCTGGAAATGGTGAAGAGTTCGCGACTGGACATTTTTTAAGGTTTAGAAATTGGAGGTTATCGGCAGGGTTTTATCCACTCCGTTCATTAAAGGGGTAATAACACAAATGCTCCTCAAATGTTATTTATACTATCATTTGTACCAATTAAAATTTTAGTATCAATTATTTAGTTAAACCCATTCAGAAATAATAAAAATTAAATAAAAAATCAATGATCAATCCTTTTTTATGGTAATTCTAGTCCTTATAGAAATAAATAAATTGTGTCCTCTCATCGTTCAATCTGTTTCTTTACTATTAAAAATAGGGTTCATACCATTTAATTTAGAAAAAAAAAATACATTCATAAACATTTATAATAAAAAAAATCAAACTGGACTTAAGAGTATGATTGAGAGAGATATATACTAAGATAGAGTTTAAAGTGTAATCATAATTTCATATTTACTGATGCATGAAACATACGATTGATTTATTATAACTTAGATTAGACTAAGAAGTATAAATCATAATAAAAAATATTTACTAATGCATGAAACTTTTTTTTTTGTTAACTTAGCTATACAATTATTTTTTTCATTAATATATAAAAAATTATTTTTCACTCTAACTTTAGATAAATTTGTAAAATATAAATAATATAAACTAAATTGAAATTATAACTCTTAACCAACAACGTGTTGGCCCAGTGGTAAGCGAGCTGGTCCCCAGATGATCTTTGGTCAAATGATCAGAGGTTCAATATATAATTGATCTTTAATTCGGTTTTATATAATAAAAAATTATTTATATTTGAACCTGAGTTATACTAAAAGAATTTTAAATTATTTTCTGAATTAGTTTTAAAGTATATGAAAATTTAAATATAAATAAAATACATTTTATTTGAAATTGAGTTTAAATTGATAAAGTTTTGTTTTATTTGAAAAAATTGTATTGAAATATATAATAATATTTAAAAAATAAGTAAGAAAGATAATTGAAAAAAAAATGTTTAAATATACGGATACTCCTTGAACTGTATTAGTTCTAGCGTTTTACTTCCTCATTTATAATTTTATTCACTTTACCCCTGAATTGTTTAATATGATTAAAAATATCATTCACCGTGTCAAGTAGGACTAAAATTGAGATTTTATAACTTATATAAAAAATATGATATATGTGTCACGTTTTAAACTATTGTTTAATTACAAGCCCCTCTTTATAAATACATTTTTTTAATTTTGGGACTATTTTGCAAAAAATAGAAAACAATCCTGACAAATTTAAAAAAATTAAAGAGTATGACTATTCTTCCTAGTCAATTTTCCAAATCTCTCTTTGCATACCTAGTTTGCGAATGAGCGGAAACATGCGTGTTTGCCAGCGATTGAAAGAGTTGAACTTCGCCCCAAATATCCTTAGTGCTTCGCAAATCGTTGACAACAAATAAAATTAGTTCTGATTTATGTGCCTAAAACTCTTCTGGAGCTGCAACTAATCATAAAATTAAGTATGAAAATGACTTTGTTATTGTTCATGTTCAACATCACCGTCGTTATTAGTATAACTATTATTCTTCTCTACTTTTTTGAAACTAGTACCGCCTCTCCGTTTATATCTAGACATCAACTTTCTCCCTTTGTTTGTAGTCTTAACTCGAACTTGGCCAATACAGGTAACCTTTGGTGAAAAAGGTCATGGGTTCCGATAGTTAGAAGAATTGGGGAAGCTTGGCCGTTTTTCATATTTCTGTTGATCATCGATCGTCGGGCTAGGTTTAGGAGAATTGAATGGGGGAGAAGAGGGGCTTATGATTATTTTTAAAAATGTTTAAAACGTGACACGAATATCATATTTGATACGCAAGTTAGAAATTTTCTAATTTTAGTTCAACCAGACACGAAGAAATGTATTATTAATCATATTAAACAATTCAAAAGTAAAGTGGATAAAACTATATTTGATGGGGTAAAACGCTAGAACTAGTACAATTTAAAGGGTATCCGTACAATTAAATAAAAAAAATAGAAAAGAATAATGAAAGTTTTTTGTTCAAGGTAATTTTTTAAATGATAAATTTTTACTTGAAAATTTTCATATATTTTTCAATTGGCTCACTATTATTTGTGCTTGTAAACGTATTTGACATCCATATTTATGTTTATACAAAATATTACATAATCTTCTCATGTTTTAAATTAGTCATTTTATGTGTTGAGGGGATGTTATTCCATTTTAGAATTAATTTCCAATTTTTAATTTAAACGTTTGAAATTCAAATTTTAATTTACTTATACATTATAATGCGGGTCTAATTCACTTTACAAATTTGAACATCTTCACCATATTCAATTTTAAACATATCATTTTTTCCATGTATAAAAAGTAATTGGAGAAAAATATTATTAACTTGTCACAAATTCTTATTTCCACAATCAATTTATGTAAAACAATTAATACAAGAACTTTGAGAAATTTTATTTCTTTTGAGCTCCGCGCTTACCTATACCATACAATTACCTCTACAAGCTACTTAAATCATGAAATATGATATAACTACATAAGAAATTACACGTGTCCCTAGCAAATTTTATAGTGCTGTCTTTAAATTTTTAATATCTTTAAAATTCTGAAGTGATCCATAAATTTATAAATTATTCTAAATTATGTTTTTATGCCTAAAAATATAAAATAGGGAAGAAATTATCAAACTTACATCTACCCTGAGTAAGGTAATATGTCCCATTTATGTATAAGCTGTATAACTTTGTATTTAATTAAATTAAATAATAAAAAAGATTAAATTATTGACATGAACAGAAAAGATCATAATTGAGGTATAAATTTTATTTTTTGTGTAACTAATTATTTTTGTTTATTTATATTCACTTTAGACGAAAAATAGAATGACATAAATACATTCTTTTCCATTTACTTTCACTTTAAATCAATATTTATAAATATGAGATAAAATAATTTTTTTACTTATTATTTCTTTTCATTTTTAGACCAATTTCTTTAATTTTATTAAAATTGATAATAAAAACATTAATTAAAAAAGAACATGACATTTTAAAATAGATTTTTTGAATTAAATGAATTATTATGTGCATTTAATTTTTTAATGTTATATTTGTGTGTTACTTCAGTTCGTTAAAATGAACATTATTCACAAACTCATAAATTCAAAAGCATTTCTTAATTGAAGTTATTAACTTTTTAATTATTTTTTTAACAATATTTTCTAAGACATTTGATTTATTGCGAGACACTATCAATTATTTATGATCCATCATACAATAAATACAAATTAAATGGTCATAAATTTCCTAAATAAAATATAAATATAAATTATAATGTATTTTCTACATGTAATAAAATAAAAATATATCTGAAATTATTTTTGTACTATATATATTATTACTTTATTTATACAAAGCGATTCAAGAAATTTTTTATTGATGAACAATTCTAAATTATACTCTTTCTTTTAAATTAATTATTCTTTTTAGTATTGTTTCAAGTATCTTTTAATTTTAACTAGAACTATAGAATATTTTATAAAAAAGAAATATAATTTACTTGCACATGCTTAGTTATGTTTAGTTCCTATAACAAATTATAGTTAACAATTTGGTATAATTTAATTTAAAAGTTTATTTCTATAATTTTATTGAAACTTGAAAATGGGCAATTAAAGTAAGATAGGAAAAATACAATAAAAGGTTTACAAAATTGTAGCATTTACAATTAATATCAAAATTACTTGGCAACTATAATACAAATCAATTAATATGAGAATAACATTAAATAGTCATGAATTTCAAAATTCAAAAAAAAGTAGAAATCATAATTTAACATTTATACGTAAAGAATTTAAATATGATAAATATAAAATAGATTTAATATGGCACACATTTCCCTTTAACTGTGAAGAGAAGTTTGTTAATCGCTCCAAGAGGATGACACGTGTCACAGTAAACTCTGACAGTTTACCTCAATCCTTCCTAATCAATGGATCTAACTGTGACAATTAAAGAATAATAGACTAACAAACTAACAGGGACAAGAATAGCCCTCAAGTCCATAAAAATTTTAACACATAAAAATAATTGGACATACTAAATTCTAGACAATAAGAGCAGGTTCGGATAAAAATATTTTAATAAAACTTCCAATTAACTTATTCTTATGTATAAATAACGTGAGTAAAATATAATTCATTTTTATGATATGATTTAAGTGATTTTACAATTCCATCAGAATACATATCATTTCAAGGCATCTAATATTTAAACTAAAATATTATAATATAATATTTCAAAACACTCCTCATAATTTATTTTATACTTAAAACAGGCTAAAAAAACAAACCGATTAAAATACCATAACAAACATAATTTGCAACCATCCAAGTGAAACACTTCTACCAAAAGAAAAAAATTGATCTTCAAATGCATGTTCCAACAATATCCCGTTTTTCTTATCCATAAGATCCAAGTTTACCATAACAAAAAAAAAAACATAGTTTAAGGTTTACTGCGAATATAAAACAAACAAAAATATTCCAGAGCACTAAAATTATCCTCAGCAGAGATGGTATGGAGAGGATAAGTCATGCCAGTAAAACTACATCACTTTGTGTACTTAGTTTCATTCCACCAATAGGTAACACTGATTTTACCATATTAACTGAAGCACCTGCAATGAGGAGCATTTTCAGAGAAGCACAATGTCAAGTTCCGAAACAATTAAACAGCAAATAATACAATCCTAATCCTAATACTCGTATATTTTACACATTCATAATTGTTGGGGAGGGTTTATATTTTATTTCAAATATCCTAAACAAAAAACGACCAAGGAACTTAAAGTACACAAGATTAAACTATATATATATACTATTTTCCAAAACTATTACAAGACAACTAAAGAGGCAAAATGAATAAGTCTAGAAAGATTTTATTAATATCCAGAGCACACCCAATCCTGAAAGCCATAATGGTTAGGCAATTACTGAAACAAAGTAGCTGATGTAGAAACACAGAAGGCAAAAGTAACATACCTTTCAAGTACTTCACCGCCTTTGTGTCTTGCCAATTGAT
>JAYMTC010000250.1:0-13274 GCA_036897605.1 Melianthus villosus
TATTACATGTGATTTTTTGAATGAATAGCAGTATGAGAATACGTATATTGTGCTAACTTCACCTTCTCTATTAGATTTTAAGAGATCAAAGTGAGAAAGTTGGCCAAATTCTGCGTCTTACAAGTTAATGTGATTGACACGCAACTGTATTACTTCCAAGCACCGCGGTAGCTTCCTGTTTAGCTCAAAGTAAATTTAATGTTAGATAATTAGCAAGTGCTATGCAAATTTGCATTAGTGGGGCAATAAGAAAAAGATGCTTTTCAAAACAAACAAAAAAAATGATGATATGGAATTTTCAGGGTAGCAACAAAAGACCCTTGTTAGGTAGACTACCGTTGATTGCCTGCTTTTCGAGAAAGGGGTAAAGATTTGTGGCAGTTTGTTGAAGATGCCATAGCATTACCTAGTAGGATTGGAACGATAATACTTTAGTAAAATAATAGTTAACTTTATAAGAGAAGCATCTATTACTACCTTCCTCACATTATCATAGAAAATGAATGTGTTACAATGGTAATCAAGTCTGTGTATTTCTCAGTTTTGAAGAAAATTGTGCTATGCTATTTTTCGATCTTGTGTTGTTGCACTGTCATTGTGTGTCTAGTCTTCTTTTAGTCCTGAGGATCTTTATAAGCGATCACATTATCCTAATCTATAGTGTATGCCTTAGTGGGTGCGGTTGGGTTTATATTAAACAAATTGGGCATCTTTCTATGCTGCTTTTGAATGTACAATAAGTGAGCTTATCCCATAATATTTTAGCTTAGTTGTTTGATTAGCATGCTTTTAAGCACAAAAAGCTTCTTCATGTCCTTTCAAGATAAAGAAGGGCATCACTCTAGCTGTTTCATATCTTTGATGAGCTTTAGAAATATTCACTAGTCCACATTATAGTTTAATTAATATAAATGATCTAAAGAATGTTACATCACAGGAACATTATTCATATGATTTTATCAAATTTTATAACTAAGAACTGCTATGTTTTTGTATATTGTGAAACAAAATTATCTGCAGTCTATTAAGAGGCAAACTAAAGTGGTCCAGTTTGTAAAACTAAAACTATGTCAACCATCTATCCAAAATACTAAAGCACAGCACAATCTGGAAACACAGAGATTTTAAAATGTTAATATTAAACACCTTACCCAACAGCTTAGAAAATTGAAATGAAACACACAACACAATGGATTCTTAACTGTGACTACTTCTCTAGACTTGAATCTGAAATTACTCACCTCTCCTTGTATAATTCTGATTTGTATTTGTATTTGTATTTGGAAGTACAATTAGTGACTGCTTTTACATTTTTTAAGAAAATTAGAAATGTTTCAGTATTTCAGGTTAAGCAAAATTAGAAGATTAGTTTGTCTCTATTGACTGCTGTAGAAATGTTTCACCATATCAGGTTAAAGGAAATGTTTCAGTAGTTCTAATACTTTGGTTTTGAATTTTTTTATGATGCACGTTAACGAGTTCAGTTGCTTCTGAATTTACTGTTTCAGTAGCCTGCATTTATTTTGGGTACTGTTTTCATATATTTGCTGAATGCTGAAAATGAGTTTTCTAATTTTTATTTTATTTTTGCCGCTAAATGTTGGAGATTTGTAAGACATATTGCTGATTTGTATGACATTTTGCTGAATTTGTAAGACATGTATTTGGTTTTGCTGAAAATTGCTGAAATTTATGATCAGTTTCGATTAGACCAAAAAACCGACCTACTGAACTGAAAGGTTGACCGACCTGAACGAATAATCTCGGTTCGGTTTCCAAAAATACAAAACCAAAAACTGATTTAACGGACCAAACGGGATTGCAAATTTCTTCTTCATTCTTCACCTGAGGTTAGGGTTTTTCATTCTCGATCATCTTCTTTTGCTTTCATTTTGTGTAGCTTGAATGATTTTAATTGAAGCTTATGTTCTGTAAAGGGATTTAGAGACAGTTTACATTGTCTCGGATTTGATCAGAACAGTGAGGTATAGCTACTAATTAGGCCGAGATATCGTTTCAGTCATCATTGTTCCATTGACGATCCGATTGTTGCTCATCCCATCTATGTCCCGTTTTCGTTCCTTATCATTTTTAAGAAATTGCTCCAACATTGGAGAATGTTGATTCCATTTAACTATCCTCACTGGACAAAAGATCGTCAAGACACCAATTCCATTCCAGTGTGGTTGATTACCCATTGAAACGATACTTCAGCTGAATCAATGTAATTAAGAAAAATGAATTTTAAATATATAGATTTAGATATTTCATATGGTCAAAGGTTCATATAAAAAAAAATTAAAGACTTAACTAAAAAATGTTTAAAAAATATTTTAATGAATATGAATTATATCAATTGTTTCTTGAGGTTTGAGATTGATTCAATAATTTATGAGCAGTAGAGATAAGAAAAACAAGATAGTTTGAGAAAACAGAACAATTATTGAAGTTCACAACCACTGCATAAGAAGATAGGCCACAATGTGTGTATGCTAACCAAAAAATGATGATGTCTTTCAGATAGAAGATTGGTTATTATTGTGAGTGATGGGAGGCAAAGGACAGAGGAGAAGAGAAAAAAACTACAGAGAGGCTCATGGAGGAGGATCTAATCGTCTCCCTCCCCCTCCAGATCGCGCACAGCTTGATGCACTACCATCTAAGTTGCGCAAGCTCATCACCTTTAGCAAAGGTAACCTACCTTTTTCACTCATTAGTCTTTTTGGAATTTAGTATCTTATTTCTAAATCAGTCGTCTTATGGATTTCTAACATACCTAATACTTTTTAGGGTTCTTGAAAGTTTCAAAGGAGAATGAACCGAAAAGTTTAAATGGGTATGATGCCCTTTCTGGTAAAGATAAGGTAAGGTACTTACATTTTATTTTATAAGAGTTTCATGTTTAATTTGTCTTCTGATTAGCTTAGCAGAAGCTTTGTATGTGTATATCATGTATGGTTTAAGAGTTTTTACACATTGCAATCTTGTCCCATGGTCCCCCGCGAATTCAAGCTACAAATCTTCAGAACTCTTGTGTGTTAAAGTACATATGGTTTAATTGAGTGACACTAGATCATGAGCTTAATACACCTTACGTTTTCGTTTTCGTGGGCATATGCTGTTCTTTTTTACAAATCAGTCAGTTGTTATCTATTTATTAAAATCCGATAGGAGGTGTGAAGTGAGGTTACATGTTTATTTATCACTAAAGTTGCTAGTAGTTTCTAAGTCAATCCAGCGCAACCTTGATTTGCTAGTGGTTTACCCAATATTTATGCTTACAGAAAAGATTGAAGTCTGAAACTGCGGTGGCCCAAGTTAGAAGTGATGATCCACTTCCTGATGTGGAAAGTGGTGATGAATTAGTAAACAACAGCACCGATGAAAAGAAAAAGAAGAAGAGAAAGAGGAAGCTTGCCGAAGACCTTCGTTTTGAAACATTGGAGAAGTTAGGCACGTCAAAAAGGAGGCAACGCAAGAAAGAGTAAGTAATTTCATACTTCTTATGTTTCTTTGGTTCTCAAATTTTAACTCCTGTGATATCTCTACATAGCTATTTAGCTGGTTTTTCTTGATATTGGATGGGTGGTCCCTACTGTTTAGACACCGACATTCCCTAATTTTGTTTGTTGGCACATCCCTTTTTCCTTTGCAATCAATGTCCCTTTCATTAGATTTTATTAGTTTTAACATTACGTTATACAAAATTTACTTCATTCATAGCTCCGCGAAATGGGGGCGTGAGTGTAGGCGAGAGCGGGAGCGGATGAGGGGCGTGATCGAGGAATTTTTAAAATTTAAAAAGCTCCTAAATTAAGAGTTTAGGAGAAATGTGTGTGTGTATATATATATATATATAGATCATAATATTTCATAATTATTGTGAACTTCATAAGCGTATGCAATTTGATAAAGTGAACTAACAATAAAAACTATGATAAGCATATTTAATATAATGTACATGTGTATATTCTTGTGATGTGGACAAATTTAAAAGCAAAGAAATTATAAGAGGTACATGTGAGGAAAGTTCAAATAGTAATGTAAGCTTTTAATTGTATGAGGCCCATCAATAAAATATAAGCATGTTTATCAAGTATTATGCCTATTTTTTTTGCCCAAATGACACATCTTCTTCCTTTTAAGGTTTTAAACAATGTCTCTCCCCCTCTAACAGCCACAGCCGCAGCAACTTCGTCCTCTCATGCATGATCTCTATCTTCTTCAACTCTTTTTCTATGAAAATGCTTTTGCCATTCGCGGTTCATTCTAGTGAGATCACGATTCACTTGAGTTAGAATTACGAATCCTACTCGAATCTCATCAGGAACCGCAGATCGCGATTCTTTCATCAAATTCTGGCACATCTCCGGTCGTTCGTGCAACTAAGTTTCCATACAAATAATTTTATAAAAATAGGAAATTAAAATTCCATTAAAAATTTTAGAATTACAATTTGATTTTAAAATGTGTTAAACAAAATCAGGAGACTGTATATAGGCCTAAAATCATATTGTGACTAATAAGGCAACATATAATGTGGATTTTTTTGGAAATATTAATTTTGTGTGGATAAAAGTTTAGTTTCTTATGTATTTAGTTTCATATTAAATAAAATTAAACAAGTATTAATAAATCTTATATTTTTTTCTGAAAGTTTTAGTTTTGAATTTTTTTAGAATGACTTGTTCGGAAATAAACATTTTATAACTTAATGGTAGATTTAACAAATCTTGGCTGAAGAAATTTTGATTGCTAAAGATTTTCAGATTAAATTGCCAACAAAAAAGATTAGAGACTGCCGGTGTAAATCGTCCAGACGCTAGGGACCACCCATGCAATTATTCTTATAATAAATATTAGGCTTCAATAGGTGCGAGATATGTCCCGTGATTTACCTGGTTTTTCATGATATGGGAATATGTAGCATCTACTATAATAAAAACATAACTATGATCAAACATCCTGATTGCCATCAAGGTAAATAGATAAAGTTTTCTTTTTAGACAGTAAAAATCAGAAGTTTGTGAATAATATGAGTTACGGGAATTTTTGGTGAACAGACATTTGATAGAATTCTATACGTTTAGGTATTTGGAAGCCAGAAAAAAGAAACACAAAAAAGCCAAATCAGAGGATGAATTGTTGGGCTTTCCTGGACATGAAAAGATCAGATTTGGTGATGTGGTGGATGCTCCCCCAAAGTTGACTGCATTTCCAAAGGTATTATTTATATCCCTGATTGTTAAAGAGCATATGAAAAATATTGGTCAAAATAAACAACACCTTTTCTTTCTCCTGTTTTGTGAAGGCATTTTCGGCCCATAATGCTTCGCAAGAGAGGATACGGTTGCGAGCTATTGAAGCCTATAGAAATCGTAAAGGATGGGCCTCAAGGCCAGGTGTTCAACTTCCTTCACCCATAATGGAGTTCTGAATCTAATATGTTTCACTGTAAGCATTCATTGTCAATTTATGTTCTTTATGGATGAGTGTTTCTTCCAGGAAGTTTAGTCTTGATTGTGTTTTGTTGAAGAACTACAAATCTCTTACAGAATTAGACAATTTGAAAGGAAACATGATGAACAGTTCTATTTAAAATTATAGTTTATTTATTCGATCTTCCCCAAACATTTTGTTTTCCAAAAGGTGTCTTCCATCCCTCCTCTTGTTCCATTATCTACACTGCATAGCAATAAATGAAAAAAAAATGTAACAAAAATAGAATAAAATATCTCAGAAACATATAATATTTTTGTCATAGTTCAGAATAAGTAGACATAAGCTGATTGCTGGATGGATTAAATTACCTGTCACAGCTATTATCCTGAGCTATACGTACTGGTAGTTTGATATGTCAGGTTTTTGGAACATCACAATAAAACTGAAGAAATTGCCTGAGAATTCGATAAAAAGCAGAACATCACAATAAAAATGATTAGGCGGCAGATTCATAATCAAAAGTAAGCACAGGAGACTCATAATCTTGCCTGCTCTGGCTCCCCTCATTAGATGTAAAAAACACTAATCTGGTTGGACTGGGGTGGTGCAGAATCCTCACCAGAACTTGAAAGTCCCCTAATTTGGCTTGTTTTTTTCTTTGGGTTGAATTTGGTTGCTCAAATTTTATCTTTAAAGAAAGCTTTTTGAGTACTTTGGTGATTTAAGTCTGTTTTAACAAACAAAAAGGTTCACAACGTTATTAATACTCACACTACATTAACACTACATCTTGTGATTATCAACTTTAAACTTGGTACTTTCAATTAAATGTGTTATGCATCTTGGTGCAATTATGATATTCCTTGTTCTTAGATTTGTGGCTGCTGGGGATCTGGTGGTGCTCATCCGAATGGTTTGGCAATTAGTAGTTACTTTTGTCACCGGACGGTAATTTTCTTTTGAAGTTATCATGTTGAAGATTCGAGATGAGATCGTAAGAGAAACTAAAAATGTATAATATTTTTCCTTGAATGATCAGTATGTCAATAGCATACCCTTAGATGCTAGATGTTAACCGGATAATGTTAATGTTCTGAATCGAAAAGTGTTATATTTTTAAAAGAGATTTATGTATTAAGTTTTGAGATAGAAGTTACTACATTTAGATTTAGAAATGGTATATGTTAACCGGATCTTTACCCTAACATCATCTGCTTTATATCAACCCCTTCAATGAATATTCTGATATTAGTTAAGAATGATATTCAAGTGGAAACAAATTTTAAGGTATGTTTGACACACGCAAAATTAGAATTAAATATTAAAATTTAATTTTCTTGAAATTGAGTAAATTCTAAATCTACTTTTTGATTATTATATATAATTATAATAGAGAATATACGATTCTACTTTAAATTTATGAATAATTTAGTGTAATAAAAAGAAGTGTTTTAAATAATTTTTATTTGACTCTGGATCTCTTCTAAAAAGCTCGAAGCAATTTAAATTGTTTGATGACACATGCAATGTCCTTAAATTATTTTAATATTAAACATTGGACACAGTAATTCTTTAGAAAGATCATTTTGAATGTTCAAATATTTTTGTTTTATTAATGAAACTTAATAAATTATATTTTTAAGTACCGATAGATATTGGTAATGTCAAATATTTACATACTTCATATGTTATCTATAAAAGAATACATTTTAAATTAGCGAGTTAAGTTTTAATTTATTGTTGTAAATTCTAAAATTTATAAAATAAATTAAAAATCTTCAAACTTAATTGTTTAAAGAATTAATTTTATATTTCAAGTAAAAGATTACATAAATATTTTAATAAATATCTTAATAATTTTGAAATTGAAATTTTTTACCATTTTACATAAGAAATGTAAATACAAAATTTATCTTATTTTACAATTTCATGAAAGTAGATTTAAAACAGTAATTTAAATTTCAAAACAAATATCAGTAAAAAAATTATAAGTGAACCATCTACTTTCAATTTTCATTTCAAATTTGAAGGTTCAATCCGGTATTAGTTAAGTAATGAGAATATTAGTAAGTAACCATAGCTAAATGAAAAGTGAAAGTGCATTCACTATTTAAAAAAAGTCACGTCTAGTGGTAAGTGAACAATTTTGACGTAATTGGAACAGAAAAGGCTGAAGAAGAAAGTGGAAGTTTCCGCAAAATTACGCTTAAGTGGATTATGTTATGCTAAATTACACTTATGGTTTTTAAGTTTGTGTTTTTTTTTCTTAAATTGGTCCCAGAAAATTGATATGTTTGCAAATACAAACTATGCACGTTTCAAGCAAGTCTTCCCGTCAAAAACCGTGAAAAGTTTATCAAGCAGTGACATGATATCTCTAAAAAAGTTATATTCATACGTTTAACAAAAAGACATACATAAATACGATTTAAATTAGAAAAAAACATATATCATCCTTAAGGACCAATAGTGTTATTATTGCTTAACTATTTATGCAACAAATTCCAAGTTCAAATCACTAAGTTTGCTATATGGTATTGTAAGTTCGCCTCCCATTCGTGGATTCACCTCAAATTGCTATTAACAAAATTTCATCCTTGTTTTACAAAATGAAATTTTGTTTAATGCAGTTCTCACAAACCACGCTAAAATCATTTTTAAATTGTAAAGAAACCAAGTTGTTGAAATTGGATATAGATTTACATCATGCATTGATAGCAAGATTTGTCGAAACAAGAGTCTTAAGCTGTTCGTGCAATAGACAACAGACACATACTTTACTCGAATAATAGTGATAATTCACCTCTCCTGGTGTGCTAGAATTGACTCTCTTTAGGGTCTCTTGCAACATATGTACATAAAAACAGCAAAAAGAAAAAAGTACATGTAAATTAAGTTACATTTTTACCTTCTTGAAATGCATGATAGCTTTCTATCGTGGGTCTCCTTGCACCCGACGACATGCCGCTTGTTGTGGTAGATGACCTCAGCTTAGCAGTAGATCTACAGTTTCAGACTGTTTTATGAGTACATAATAAAACACCCATAGTGGAAGAAGATCGCTCCTTGGTGGTGCTCAATATTGCGGGCTTCATATGAAAATGGCATCAGCATATGGGATAATATTTACACAGGAACCACATCTGCGTCTTGATTTTCATCGCACGTTAATATTAAGCCTTCCACATAACTTGGGAGGAGGAAACGGGCCCACTGGCACCCAGTTGAAATAGGTTCTGGGGGTGGAACAATCATGAGCACATTATCATGACGCTGAACAACTCCCATCACACTCACTGTGCTCCCTTCTTTGATGTAACTGAGAAAAGAAAATAAATAAAACTGTCACAAAAGTCTTTCAACTATAATGTCCCTGATTATTGATTAAGTTCTTAAACAGTAAGCCATAATGTCCTAAGGGAATACCCTTCTTTGAGGCGCATCACACGATCATCACTTGAAAGGTTGCGCTCAGCTAGCCAACTCAAGAAGCTTGGAGATAAATCCCTGTTTACCTTAGTTATATCAGCTAGGGCACTTGATTTGACAAATGGGGAAACCTTACTTCCATAACCTGCTCTTACTAGAGCTCTTAACCCAGTTTGAAAGTCTGAAATGTAAAAATCGGCCACATGTTTCTGCCAAAAAAAAACGTCAGTATTTTATATAGGAACAATGTGTTAAGCAGGTCCAATAGCAGCACTTGTAAGAGTTGTACAATGATTCACATGGCCACATTCTCAATTGATTCCATCTCTTTATAACTGGCCTTTTCAGATGCTTGCATAGAGATATAATGTGTTATCTACAATGGTACCAGGTGTAAAGGAAAACTAAACGAAGATCCTTGTGGTTCTGAATGCGTGAAGCATAGATCCTAAAAGAACACTGCTGTTAGGTATCGTGTCACCAGAAAGAGAAGTTACGTCCCATGAGCTTGTTTATTAACATTTTTTACTAGTGTTCAGCATCAATAAAACAAAATCTAACTGGTCATGAAAATGCAGTAAGTTTGAGGTGATGAGAGGTACCAAACTTTTTGACTTCAAATGTAAAACAGATGTTAATGAGAAGATGAAGAAAAAGCCTACCTCTGAATGTCTGCGTCCCCATGAGAAGAAACAGTGTCCAGGAGTTGCAGATTTTCCACCACATCCTCTGTATTCATACAACTCTGTTGAAACATACACACACCTCGGTACCCTCTGATAAGATGATTCCAAAGGAATACTGCCACAGGTGACGACCTGCATTAAGAGAGACATATAATATACTTCTGATGAAAGTAACAACATTGGAAAAAAAAAGGAAGTAGTACTAGGAAAGCCATCAAAGCATACCAGAAATGTGTAACACTTGGAATTCTAATATGGAGTATAACTTCAACCATTAATAACATTCTGATGCAGAATACGAAATTCTAGATTAACTAAAACAGAAATTCAAACGTGGCAAATACTTTGATAAATCATTTCCTACCTACTTGTCTATCTTTAGAAAGTAAATATGTATAGTCATTCAAAAGTAGTTCATCAGTTCTAATTGTATAATCATCCTTTTAGTTAAACCCATAGAGTAACAAATCAGCTCCTTTAAGAGCCAGCAGACTAATAGGTTCTTCTTAAGGTAATATTCACAGGAACATCATCAAATACGCTATTAGTTGACCATTATCTAGATTCTTCAATTCCAGCAAATATATAAATCTCAGCCAGCATTACCTCCATTTAAATACCTAATTAATTTCCAAATGATTTAACCAAATCTATAAAATAAAGAAATTAAAGAGTCAGTTTATGCACTTCTCAAGGTTTCCGGTAACTTTTGGAGGCATCTTGTAACAAGATGTAAAGTCACCTTAATTCTAACCCTAAACGCCGAAAGAAGCAATAACTGGCCCATTGCACACACAAGCAATGTCCTTATGTTTCCCGAAAAGTAGAAACTATTCACCATTTTTATGTTGAATGTATGGAAACAATTGTAACAAAGGCTAGGTCACATTTTTACTGGGTAGCATCTTACTGCATCAATTTCACATCCAAGGAATCCGGAATCTTATTACCAGTTTGTAATAACCTTCTACTAGTACTAACTAAACCGCAATGGAGTAAAGATGATAATCCAGATCCAACTCCCAATCAGACGGATAACAAGAGAGTTTCACCATCAACGTCAACAATGTACTATGGCAATTCAAACTCGCAAGTCAACTAATCTATCACAAATTACACAAAAAGATAAATAAACACCATTACAAGTAAATAACTACAGCAAAATTTGACCAAAAAAATGTTATCGGTAGAATAGAGAAATACCCCTGTTATTTTGACAAACTGCCCGTTCTTAGCTTCTCTAAGCTCAGCATCAGGGTGCCTTCTCACATACCCCAAAACCCTTTTCTTCCTCCAAGCACAATTCCACATTACCACCATCACCACGGGAACCAGAACACCCGCCAACGACACCAAAATCACCGCTTTCTTCACCGCAACCATCAAAAAACCACCAACCAACATGCCCATAGCCACCACCACCAAAAACACCCAAATTATCTTCTTCGAAACTCTAATCCCCACCTTCACCTCCTCCGTCAAGCTCGTCACTGCGGAACCATACACTGCCTTCTTCACCACCGGCTGCTCCAATTGTCCGGACCTCCTACCAATCTGGCCGGAACCGAGCGACCCGGACCCAATAGGACCGGATGTAATAAGCCCAGTCGGTTGAAGCGATAATGGACCAGATAGCTTCTTCATCGACCCGGATATGGGACCGGATCGAACCGATCCGGAGTTGTGCTGCGAAGAAGAAGAGTGGCGCGAAGGTCTGGAAGAGGGATCGAGTACCGGGATGTCGAACATTTTCCCCAACTCGCCAGACTTCTTAACGTCGCCGCCGGTGTACGGCACCGCGCGTGAAGCAATCGTCGGCAGCCGTTCCTTGAACTGCTCTGGCCGACCGGATACATAGAGGCCATTCCTGAGCTGGTGTGATGGGATTCTAGACCCCATTGTTTTACAGAGAAAGCTGTCAAGCAAAATGTAGACAGAGAAAATAGAGTTTTAGTGAGAGAGTGTGTGTAGGTGATGGAAGTGAATGGTAGTGACGCAGAAGGTAAAGGTGAGGGACAGGGAAAGCTAGGAAATGACTAGAGTAGCCCTGTGTTTTTAGTATAAAGACGTGAATGTCCCTGCGTTGGATTTTTCCGTTAAAGTTGGTAACAATATTGCTAGAGGTTGATCCTTTTGGTGGGCCATCTTATGATTTTTACCTTTTTTACTGCAATTTTCGCATTAATTTCTTCAAAATTTTCATTTCCAGTTACTTTTAAAATTACTTTCATTTATAAAATATAAAATAAATAATGTGAAAATTACAAAATTTATCTTTATTTTTTAAGTTTAAATTTTATAAAATTTTCAGACTTGTATGAATTTGAGAACTTATAACATTATTATATTGATATTATCAAAATAATACAATCATATAGGTTCACTAAACACAGAATTATATTAAAATAATATAAAATTTAAAATAATTTGAAATATCTTAGATAAATATACCATATTTAAAATATTATCTATTTAAGGTGTATCTATTCACATTGATTAAATATTTATATTTAAAAATATTAAGTATGTAATACGTGACAAACTTATTTCTCTAAAAAAAAAAAAAAAAAAAAGACTTTTATTCAGAATTGTTTTAAATATAAATTTACTCATATGACATATATTTTTGTAATAACTAATTCATTAACAATAAAACCAGAAGGAAAAAAAAAAAACAGAGTTAAGGAATGGAATGTAGCGCCGCTAACATGTCCGCAGTCTTGTTCGCATGCATATAATACACACCAAATTGAACAATGTGAAAAGGAATTAAAAAATATATACATTTTTAAGAATGATGTCATTAACCTTATAATTTCTCTTTCTTATTTTAAAACAATGAAATGAAACAATAGAAGAATTATAAGTTAGCGCCGATGAAATGTGTGTGCTCTTGTTCATCTCTATAAATACAACTAAATTGTTAATTATTTAGAGACACGGATCTACAAATACGACGATTCGGGAGTAACTTATATTCTGCTGATCCATGTCATCCTTTAATAATTTTTCTCCTTATTAATTTATTATACGAGTGCGACAATCAATTAAGAAAATGGACCTATGGAGATTATGTCGTTAAATGGGCCCTACCATTAATCGACATGCTGGCTAGAGGATCTTATTGATTAACATTTCTGCTTGAGAATGGAAGGGCCATTTTGAAAAAGTTTAGACTAAAATAC
The DNA here is from genome assembly GCA_036897605.1 of Melianthus villosus. Taxonomy (NCBI): domain Eukaryota; kingdom Viridiplantae; phylum Streptophyta; class Magnoliopsida; order Geraniales; family Francoaceae; genus Melianthus; species Melianthus villosus. The sequence continues at coordinate 12,743 of JAYMTC010000250.1, forward strand.
GAGTAACAAAGTTAGAACAGATTTAATACACTTATCTCGTTTAACCGCCACATGAAAAATTATTTATATGTACACTAAAATAATGGGAAATTTTTATTATATTATAAAATGATTATGAAGAACTAACTAAAATTATGATAGTTTATTGGGCTAAATTTGCATGTACCACAAAAATCCAAATGTAGGTCCTATGAAGCATGATACTTCCTTGCATTGCATCTCAAACCCACTAATATAAAAATAAAACACTGTCACTTTCTATTAAGAATTTATTTATCATTAATCAAATCATATGATCAATCATTTTGTTTTTGCTTAACTATGATCAATCAATGTTAATGACCCATTTTCATTTCTTTAAGCTTATTATTTCCGTACTTTTCAGATACTTGTACGAGAATGTTATATTGAGGTTCATATTAGTAATAAACTAACCAACTTGCCCATTATATTCAATACATGTTTTATAGCTTGTCAAGTCAGTTAAATTATTTAAATTTAAATTTGATTTATTTAATTTCTTATTATTTTT
>JAYMTC010000251.1:0-13266 GCA_036897605.1 Melianthus villosus
ATACCATTAACCTTTCATTTTCATTTAAGGACAGTCCACTAACTGAACAAGCAAAAAAGAAACACACAGTCAACATAATTGACTAGCTAGAAACTAGACCACATAACAAACTTCACCGTAATGCTGCGCGCATACAAGTAAAAAGGGCTCATAAAAGAGCCCTGCAAGAAGCATATATGAATTTTAAGAATATCAAACAAGCTACAGCAAATAAAACTTGTACTCTACTTGTTAAATCAGAATTTTTCACAATTCGATCTTAAACATTCCATAATGGATTAATTCAGCAATTGGCATATAAATAAGCCGCTGTAGTAAATGAAAATATAAAAAGTATACATAAGTGAATGTGGGCATATAATCCTTTTGAACAGCTGGGAGAAGGCCTATATGCCAGCATGCTACTTGAATTTTGGAATCTTGCCAGCTCCAGCTACTTTCTTTCTCTTTGCGGATTACTAGATGCAGTACCAGAGCTGCAAACTTCCACAATTTACAAGAAGCATCTTAATATATTAACCGTCATCATGATTATGGATGCCAGTGAGTCCTATAAATATCCTCACCTACTCATTTGCTGGTCACACCAAGTGACATGAAACTCCCTTACCTGATCTTATCATCTATATGCACTCATCCTAGAGTTAACAAATTACATACTTCTGTAAATTATTCAAATCATTATAGTTCACCAATTCGTAGCATGCATTTGAAGAATCATCTTTGTTCGACTATCCTAATGCCAGGATCAATATTGAAGTTTTCCATGTTTCATGACCAGTACACTAATGTCTTTGTGATATGCACCCTTATCAGTTAAAAGGACTAGTAGTAACAGCTTACAACCAAGGATTTCAACACCTATACCCGGCATTGAGTACATACACTCCAAGGAGTTCAGTATTCCGTCTTCCAAACTCTATTATAGCTACCTTACCTTGAGTTGAGTACTAGTGTTGGGTACAGATATGCATTTAAGTGTTTGACACAGTAAATTCAAAAATCAATATATTTAGACTCGGCTAAGAAGTATCCAAAGGGAGCAATTTATTATAGGACATAATACAAGTCTTTAACTATATTAAAATTTAACGTCAAATGTATTACAACATAAAAAATTAAAAAAACCCAGATAGAAGCCAAAATGTATCAATCATATACAAACTGCAGTGTAATATATTAAGACCTTAAATAGATATTCAAATTATAACCAAACAAAAAGCCTGTGGGTTAAGAAATAAATTTTACAAAATAGGGAGATGTCCAAAAAGAAAATTTAAGGGTCAGAGTATTTTATATATGTATCTGTGTTGTTGCCTCCAACATTGGCATGAAGGTGTAAACCAAAGAGTCTAGAAAACATAGACCAATAGTAATACTATCAAATATTCAATGTTCACTTTTTTTAACAGGTCTGACTCAGCATAAACACGTTTGGTGTGTTTTGTATGTGCTCAGTTTTCAAAACATAGAATGACACCATTTACACAAAAACCATACTCAAGTTCTCTGGATGGAATTTGTCATTTGAGGAACCTGAACCTTCAGATTACAAAAAATAACAGCTTTATAATTCTTAAAGCACATCTCAATTGTAGTACCACATTTATGAAACTCTATTAGTTATGCCCTACACCGAGTTCCTGCAGTAAAAAGAAGTACTAGAAAACAATGGTTTTGAAATGAGGGAAATACTCAAAGAGGGAACGAGGATTGCAGCATTTCTGAACAGATATAAGCACCACTCACAAGCATAAGAAACCGCAAAAGGAAATCAAAATTCAGCAAAACAGATAGGAACATAATATGTAGAAGAAATAAAAAATAATAATTGTTGGTAACATGGCAGTACTAGTTTTGAGACACCTACCCACATTACCATGCAATAATGCATAAAGAAATGGTCTAAAACCAAAATATAGTTATTAGTGATTAGTATGTTCCTACTATTGTATTTGCAAAAGATTATCAGAAAGGTACTTAAATATAGTGATTAGTTTGTTCCTACTTATCCATCTCTCAACAATTTACATCACGTAAAATGCACAAGCCATATACTTGTCGGTCCCTAAATTGAACAAATATGTTGGTCACTTCCATGATACCGAAATGGTCATTAACAAAGCATAGATAGTCAATGACCATCTACCTATAGATGGATTTACATTACATTTTGACACATCTTGACGAGTTCAAATTAAGCAATACCCATGAGCATTAGCCATAAAAGTCAACTTTCATTCGATGCATCATTGTTTTGCAGTTACTTGATAGTTGAGAGTATCTTGAAATTGTCCAGATAAGATATAATAGTACTAATTGCATACTACTTATACTACAATTAATCCATATCGGACCAATCAAAGCATTATTTTTAGTATTATTATCATCAAATAAAATTTGTACTTTTCAAATATGCACATCATTAAACATCTGCCTCAAAACCGACACAATAAATGTTGAAGTTACAGATACAGTTCAACATAACAAAACTTTTTGAAGTTATACATACAGTTCAACATGATCAAGATAAGGCCTTTCGAAGCTTCTGGATTGCAGAGTACATTTTTCGCCTCGAGCCAACAGCATTGATCCCCATATCCTTGAGATCCTCTAATGTCAACATAGGCAAAACATCCTCATCCACCTCATGTATCTCGAACATGGGAGCGTATCGACTTAACCCCAACTCAATTAACCACGATCTTACTCCATTCTCACTTTCTTTTGTATCCCTATACTCCATTTCAGTAGCATCATTACTCTGTGAAACCCTAGCTCGCCCAGCTCTTCTATGGCTGTGCCACACATTAAAAGCATCATTTTCCACAGAATTGATAGGACTTTGATCCTTCAACGGACTATTGGACTCCGGATCGAAATCCGTAAACCCTTCGCCGTCATCTTCTCTACACTCCCCTTCGTCTACCATGGACGCCCAATTCGACCGGACTCTTCTCGTCGCCGTCGATCTCTTTACCTTCACTTTCCGGTCACCGAAATTGAAATCTCTAGCGTCTACATCTCCATTCAAATCGCCGCGGGCGCGCACTAGATTGGTGAGAGGCCTCGATTTGGAAGCTTTAGAGGCCAAATTGGAAGAGTCCTTGGGGAATCTCCATTGGAATTTGGGTCTTCGGAGTTGGGCATCGTACGAGATCGTAGCTGGTTGATCTCCAATCTCACCTAATCGGACGCTCGGCCTGCGTTGGCGTTTTGGGGGCGGATGTGGACCCACGTTTTCGATTAAGGATGGTAGTGTGGTTGTTGTCGTTGTTGTTGCAATTTCTGTTGGAATGCTGGTGGTTGTGTCATCGGTGATTGGAGGTTCAAGTGGCTGTAACTCAGCTGCCATCGAAGTGGCGTTGACGAAGAAGGATTGAAATGTGCGGAAAGGGGCAGCGACTGTTTTTTCCATTCAAGTGAGTGACAAGTGAAGCAGGCCAGTTTGGGCCTGCGAGATAAATCCAATCCATACGATCTTGGGCCATTAAGTGAAAGGCCTTCTATTAATTAATTACAAGCAGGAACTATAAAAGCATTATTCATTGGTTACTTGCATCAATCTAACCTTTAAACACAATTATCAGCTCCATCACTATACAGAATATTCATATTCCTATATGCTGCTGGTATGAGGTTTTACTTGTATGAGTATATGAAAAAACATGTTTCACCAACAACGAGTTGGCTCAGTGGTAAGTGAGCTAGTCTTTAGACGATATTTGATTTAATTGTCAGAAGTTCGATCCTGAGGTCGCACATGTCGGAAGGGGTTTACCTTGATTTTTAACTTGTTTCATATATAAAATAAAATAAATCATCTGAAGGTTTTTAAAATTCTTTTTTTAATTTATTTTAGTTTAAACGCGAAGAGTTTTAAAATAACATAAAGTAAAATAATGTTGAAAACTCTCGTTTGAATGCATTATCCAAACATCCTCTTATTTTCGAATAAGGATATGAGAGCAAATGATATCAACAAAGGTGGCCAGTGAGGTCTAAACACATCGAACCAGTTTAAGTATATGCAGGTTAAGACGAATAAGAATGTGACAGGTTGAAACTTGAAAGCATACGTGACTGAATTGAAATTTATCGATTCCAGCTAATCTATAGGAGGCAAGCAAGAAAAGAAATTTCATTCATTTATTATATCCATTACATGTAAAAATCCTCAAGCTTTGGACTATGACTCATTATTAAATGGTCAAGCACGTCAAAAAGAGTTTTCAGACAAAGGGGAAACTACAGTTGGAGCTTCAACCTGCATTTTCAGATTGCTGAACTCCAAGGCTAAAATGGGCTTTGACAACATCACAGATATGCTGAGTCTTTGCTCGCAATCTGCAAATTTTCCAGTAACTGAATTATGGTCGCTGCATCTTTCGCATTCCATTGGTTGCTCATTCTCATCATTTCGTCTAGATGGTCCTGATACCTTCGCTGGCCGCAGTGCTCGCACCCTAACAAGTTGATAAAGAAGCAAATATGATAGTTGTATGCTTGTTTGACATTGTGTTTGAAAATGTGATTATGTGTAAAAATTCTCATTTTTTGCCAAGAAAAATGGAACTCCTACGCAGAATCATATCACTGAACCACAATGCCAAACAAGCATTGTGTAATTTGAAAAGTTGCTAGTGACCTATAGCTTATTGTACCAAAATTGGATTTTAATTATACATCTCATTTCAAACTGAATGTTCCTGTACAAGCAATTATGCGTGCAAAAGGCAGTAAAAGCAACTCTCTGGTCTGGTTGTATAATTAAAAAGTGAAATAAGTGAAGCCAATTTTCTCAAATGTGGGTTGGCATTGACTGATAAGCTTAGTGTTAATGGTATCTGGTGCAGAAAAGTAAGTACACTTTCATTGTGTCGGCGACGACGTATAGAACTAAAATAAAATAACATTTTTCTGTTTCCAATTAGTATACATCAATTTTTCCTTTGCGCAAAAAATATAAGATCTATTTAGCTTCAAGAGCATAAATAAAAAGTTACTCAAAGACATCAAACCTGCAGTAAATCTGACAAGAATACTTGAGAAGCTTGGGATTGTACACTGTTCGACCACTGAAATGCGAAAAACATGTCACAAATCAGCATATCAAAGTAGCAACTATTGACTCAGAAAGGGTAAAAATCCACCTAAAACTTGGAAGTGACATTTTGATTGCTGGCCCCTTCCACTCGTTGGTTTTAACTGCAGGCACTGCCAGAAAGCTCATGAACAAACACTAAAAAATATGTGTGCATCTATAAGAAAACGGTAGAAACAAGAAAGTGACAGTTTTTTCAACAACAGTGAATGAGTATGTTCATAAAACTTCAAATTTACAATTATCCAGAACCCTAAAGAATGAATATCCTCGAAAATTTATGTCCCTAAAATGTAGAAGCAGAGAAGTAAGAGGAATTTTCCGATATTGATATGTTCATAAAAGGGGAATATAAACTATACAAAGACGGAATTTTAATATTTAAATTATCTTTGAGGGAGTAGAAAGTATAAGAGAGGGAAGGAAATTAGCTTGGACCAACTTACCAATAGTTCCAAAGTTGATATTACAGATATCAGTTACCAGGGGACCTTTCATTTCGCTCACTTGAATATCCATATCGCTCTTTTCACTTCGGAAGCCGGTACCCATACCAATCATGTTCAAAAAGGTATTTGATGTACTATTTTCTTCCCGTGGAATTACTGTTATTTTCTGTTTTAAGAGAATAGAACACTGAAGTGTCATAGAAGGATTTTCTGGAAAGTTGCATATACAATACATGCTTAACATATATGTTTAGGAGTGAAAATCAAATCTCCAAATCATCTTAACTACAGAATTTCAGAACAAAAGTTCAGAACGCTATAAGAATATTTTACCACTACAAAAAAGAACGCATCAACATAAACATTATGGCGTAACAGGTAATCATATATTTGAAACACATTCCTATGCAATAATAGAAAATGGTCTCAACTTTAAGATTCAAGTATCAGAAGAGAAACAATGAAGAACTTATTCAGGACCAACCTTTGAAAACTTGGCGACCTGACTTGGAAGCCCAACATCCTGGAAGAAACAAACCGACTGTATCAAAAAACTGAAAATTTAAGAAACTTATCCTGGTGCTAACATCCTTCATATCAAATCATTGGAACCAAACAAGTTAGGACAGGGTTTGGATGTAGTGTGTCCTAGCTTATGGGTACTTTGGAAATGTTGTTTAAAGTTTATACATTCTGCAGTGACGGATGTACCCACCATTATCTAAAAGGCAGAAAAATCTACTCCAAGAAAATTAAAAAGGGTTTGAACTGAATTGAAGGTCGTGATATTACTAGTTTGCATTTAGAATTCTGCAATTCCCCACCTTTCTTCCATGGTCACAGGCCTCGTCATTGCTCACAAGCACCCGAGCAGCCCATCTGTTAACAAATGAATCACATATATTCAGAAGTATCAAAAACAAAAGATCACTAAGGGTACCATGCTTCTCATTCATCTAGTGTGTGCTACCACATAAACATTTACTTCCATTCGGAGTTATAGGTAATAAGGTGGATGACCTCCACAATAGTTTTGTGCCCATTGAGTAGATTTACGAGATTCTTCATATCAGCCCAAAGCATTTTTCTCTATGGTTCAGTATGCATGACTCCAACATGCATTGTATAGCTTACTTTTCAGTTAAGTGATCAATTCTGCCAGATACAGCTTGATCATTGAGATCAAACCCTCATCATTCATATTAGTTGTCCCTGATATGGAGAGGCTTTTTTATCAGTGCAGTTTTCACTTGGGCGATTAATATTGAATTTCACAAACATTGGAAAATTTTCTTCAAGTTTATTCCAGAGGAAAGAATCCCAGATGGGTGGATCTAGATATAAGGCAGCTGAAGGTTTTCTAAATCTGAAACTGGCGGGCATCAACCTCAACACCAGAATGAGTTCCTCCATCTTTATCATATAAATTTAAAATTTGATTATAAAAAGAAGGGATACAAACTTGCGCGCATGAAGTTGGAGGGTTCCAAACAGTTCCTGCAATTACCACGAGCTGCAGGATAAAAACTATTTGTCAGTTAGTCACTGGGTTAAGTTTGAACACTATTCCCTCCATCATCTGTTATACCCAAGTATTGGCTTTGAGTTCGGATTGTTCAGTTATAATTTCCTCATAGGTTCACTAACATAGTAATTCACCAAAACAACTAAAATCTTGAACAAACAATTCAAGGATAAGAAAATCAAACCTCGTCAAATACTCCAGCCGGGCTGTCATCATAGCTTGCAAGAAAGAAGCCACCAAGAGTGTAACTGCATGGTAGAAACTAAAACTTTTAAGAAAATGATGTTCTTGAATTCTGGTATATACTTCGTACCTGATATACTTAACAATTGTAGAAAGTAAGTACCCAAAAGCTTCAACTAGTTTAAGCTCCTTCGGGATAAGTCCTCGAGCAATTTCTGCTTTTACCAGATGGAATTGGTACAAGGCCCTACAATAAACCCAAGATATCAATCAACCAAGGCAATTCATAAATTTGTTGAAGAAATAACCTAAGCTAGTAAAACAAAAGGGTTTGTTGGACACTTGCCTGCCTCTGAAGATCCATGGGGACTTGCCATAGCCCGAAGAATGCTTTGTTTCTACTACTTGGATAGACTTCATATAGATTTGAAGCAACTGATTTCATATGAAGCAAGGATTTGAGATGCTAAATTGAACTCCATCCACAGAATTACCCATTTGAAACAAGAACATGTTTTGTTTACACATGGTTAATGAAATTATACAAAACATCAACAGATCTAGATTTAATCATTGACAGAGTGAAACTCTACAAAAGTTATAATAGAGGGGACCAATCAGAAAGAAAAACAGAGAAGCAATGTGCAAAAGTTCACCTCGGTAGTAAGAAATTAGCAAACCTAATCTTCTGGTATCTCAATTGTGTAGAAGGAGCGAATGTGGTGAGTTTGAAGTGAATGACAGTGTACCCAAAAGTGTATAAATGGTGACTGTAATTTCTTGGAGAGAAAAATAGAGTAAGCTGGAGTTAGGGAGTTAAAGAGCAAGTGCCGTGAAAATGGATATTCATATCCGTGAGATTTATGTGATACATCTAATCTATTATATTCATATTGCACATATTTAGATTTTATATTCGAGAACTTAAAAAAAAAAAGATATTGAGACAATTTATTTTATAGGATAAAATTCAGAATGGGCTCGAATGGAAACAGAGTGGGTTGACGAACAAATATGGGCCGGTTACTTTACAACATGATATACAGAGAATAAGAATGGGGTTATTTTCAAACAGAAGAAGCATCTGTGTCTGTATGTAAATTTGGGAATCACAATGGTGAAGAGATTCTTTTCAACAAAGCAAGTGGAGGTCTCCGATCATATTACTCTTCTATCCGGCCCTCCCTCATGGTAATCCCCTTCATCTCTTTACTTCCCCAACATCTCATTTCTTTTAATCGATCCATGTCGCAGTGGAAAGACCTCTTTGCTCTTCCAATTTGCTCTAAATTCCGCTTTGGACAACAATGGAATCAACCCTAACGTCGTCGTATTTCTCTGTAATCGCCGCCGATTAGAAAACAAACCTCCATATCTCTCTCAGGTAAACTCTCTTTCATCTTTCCAAATGTATGTATATCTCTAATGGCAGACCAGGTTCTTAATTTCATCATCTTATCAATTTTCAGAGCATTGACCCCTCCTCTGATGTTTTTCACCGTATCCAAATGAAGTAAGCTATCCTTTTAGTTATCAATGGAAATCTTTACTTGAATTGCTAATTGTATGATCATAATGATTCTGATTCCCTTCAAGATATGTGGATGATGATGAAGGTGTCAAGAAGTATTTTGCAGCATTTCACTTGCATGATTCAGTTCCTGTTGCTGTTGTTATTGATGATTTTGGCAATTTCTTCGAAGAAAGGTATATTCTTCTTTTCCCCCCAATATATGTTTCTTGTTAGCAATCCAAGATTCAATTAGACACTGTCAATATTACATCACACTCTTATAAATTCTCAAAGGAGCTGCCAAGAGAGGTATTCTAATCCTCGTGGACGGGACTTGGCGATGATTCGGACTCTAGCTCTATGCTACAATGCTGTAACTCGCGCAAAGTAATTACTGAGTAGATTTATTTAAACCAGGATGATTCTATTTTTATCAATGATGGGTAGAGTGGATCATCTGTATTAATTTGCAAGTGATTACAGTGAAAATGGACCCTGCAAGCTTTTGTTATCTGATACACACCTGGGAGACTCATCGAGGCTGCTATTTATATACAAGAGATGGGTTTCTTCCATCTTCACAATCAAAGGTTTGTTTTGGAATTGAAGTTTATGGTTCTGGTGGCTGACATTGCATTCAGATAGATTAAATTGGATACTGATGAGATCAAACATTTCTGTTGTAGGTGATAGCTATGGATCATTTTTGCTCACTTGTAAGAACTATTATGGAGGTGACAAAACATGGAAAACGAGAACTGCCAAGTACTCGATTGCCCTTCAGTATCTTATTTTGGAGGAGATCAGTGAAGACAATGAACAGTAGTGGTTTTCTAGATATCATAGTGCCATTTTCCAGCAAATCGATTGGGGTACTAATGGCAAAGACACTTATAGCCAGTGTGTCGCATCCCCCCTAAAGAGTAGCCAGGCGGGGGCTCATATCACCAAAACATGGACATATTAAGTGATGATTTCTTCTGTTAGGAGGTTGCAAATTGTTCTGTTCTTTCCTGTCATTTTAATCTTGGAGCATACCTCAATATGTACATGAAGACATCTTAGTAGTGCACTACAGTATGATTGCCAGATTCTACTTGAAAGGAGTTAAACCAAGTTTAACTCTATATATAGGTACATCGGCATGGAACTTATTTCCCTTGCTCCAACTATTAAGGGGATGATGCAATGGTCAAGCTTTTAAGAAGTGACATTGGAGAGGATATAATCTAGTTTCAAAACAAAATGATCTTAAAATTACTAGATCAATTTTATGAATTTGCTCCCCAAAAAAAATGGAGATTAGTGACTTTGGTTCATGACTTAATTGTTTAAATGTCTATAAAAAAATGATCATTGTTATTATAAAATAAAGAATAGAAAGTAAACATGCCCTAGATGCTTCACCTCCTGGTGGGGTAGAGGTAAAAACCACAGCAACTCATGTCTGAGCTTTATCTCAAGTCATTTTTGGTCATCCAATCAGAAATCAAGTTGCTGATTCAAAAGATCCCGTGACTAAAGTTTTGTGTAAAGAATGCCAAACACCAACCCCACCATTATCATTGGAAGGTTAAGAACACAATAATTCATAGATGTCCCCCCATATGCTTATCTCATGACTCATCAATATCTCTTCAAAAAATGCTACCATCATATTTCAAAATGTCCTGCTTAACATCTATCCATCTCGAAATATTAGCATCACCATCAATTCTCAGATACAAAATTTAACAAGTGTAGTGCGAGTCATGACTTCTGTACAGTTTATTACAGAGAGAAGACTGCTAGTAATACAAAAAAAAAAAAACTGAATTATAGGTCTAACGTAAATTAAGTTACGATAATTTACTTTGGCTAAGCTTTTCAGAAACTGTGCAACTGGGTGAGCATAGGAACGAGCTCGTCGCTGGAAGGTCTATCTGCAGGCAAATCTGATAGGCAGACAGCAGCAATTCTTACTGCCATGAGCATCTCGTCTTCCTCACCTTCCTCTCCTAGGATACTCTTGTCTAGTGCTTCTCTTGCCTCCCCTGCTTGTTGCAAATGACAAAGCCACCGACCTAAACTCCCCCCTCTTGATGCTTCCCCAAAGAATGGGTCTGTAGGGTTTCTACCGGTTAGTAGAACACCTAATATCATCCCAAAGCTGAAGATGTCGCTCTTATGTGTGTACCTATTATTGTACAAATATCCAGCTTCAAATATTGGGTATGTTTTGATTTGAAACAATATAACACTGAAATATTGCACAAAAGTGATGAATAACTGAGCATATCATATCAAAAACTGCAAATCAACTTCAAATGGTAACTTGATATACAATAAACCACCACTCTCATTTGCATTTTATTTGCATGTCATCGTGAATTCAAATGTAATTGCCACTTTGAGTGCTCCAATCGAAACCTCCTATTTTAGCATCCTATCATATTTCGATAAACCCAAATAAACATAATAGCAGAAAATAAAGCAACCAAATCAAGAATGCCGGTTGGGAGCCACTGCCTCAACAGGCTGTGAATATGATTACAGGTCTAAATAGAATGTTATATTAGTTCTAATAAGGAATATAAAACATGCAACTTTTACTTTCCTACAAAATCGCATACTTGTAGACACTTAGCATGATAATCAAAGCCAATTAATTGTTGAACCCAGCCACAAACTTGTGATTAAATTTCTCCTTGCTTCCAAAGTTCAATCTCAACAAAGAAATTTTCTAGATTAAAAATTTGCTTAATTTCCAAATATGAAAAATCTAATTCAGTACCTGCAATTCTGGAAACACTCAGGTGCACTGTAACCAGAGGGTGCTCGATTGGAGTGTGCCATGAACTTGGAAAACCCAGAGTCAGCCAACCTCGGTTCAAAATCCGCATCCAACATCACGTTAGTAGGCTTCAAGTTGTAGTGCAGAATCTGCGGGCTACAAGTAAAATGAAGATACTGAAGTCCCTTAATCACCCCAACAGCAATTCTAAGCCGAACCTCCCAACCAAGCTGAATTTCATCCTCCCTAACACTATTCATAGCATCTTCAAGGCTCCCTGTTGAAACATAATCATAAATCAGAGAAAACCTATCCTTCTCTCTCACATAAGCCCGCAAGCTCATCAAATTCCGATGCCTTAAGCTAGCAAGAACCTCCAGCTCCTGCTGGATTTGTCTCTTCCCCGCTTTTCCCCTACACCCCCCCAAGGACCCATTCTCAAAGGGCTAAAGCCTCTTGACAGCAATTGTAAGCCCGTTGTCAAGAACAGTTTTATAATACTTCCCATTCAGACTCGACCCAAGCAACTGATTTTCCGCATTAAGAGCCGACTGGAGCGTCTGAGGAGCAATTTTAGGGTAAAATATAACAGGACCCTTAAGGACGGGGGTTTTACAAAGGTACCGAACAAAGCTTCTAACCAAGCAAGCAACAATAGCAGCACATGTTAGGCCAGTTAAAACCCCTAAAGCAATGCTAATAATGATCCTTCTAAATCCATACTTGAAACTCACCGGCCTCAACGGCGTTGGAGCCTCAGCAGCCAAGTGCCTAATCATCTTCTCTTGACATTGTACTGAGGCTTGGTCAAAGCAAATAACAAGCAGCAAGACCAAAGTTGCCATTTTCTGAAAGATCGAATTTATCTTCTCCATATTGCACATTCCACAGTAAAACAAAACCAAAATCAAATTATGAACAAAACCCACATTATTAAACTCCTGTTTAAGAGCTTAGAGCTAAAATCAACCAAACACAGAACAAATTACTTCATACTCCCAAAACCCATCTCATAAAAGTTTGGTTTTTTAGTCCTTCAACCTACCTAAGAACCAAAAATCGAATTTTTAAGCTCAAAATCTTCAACTTAAAGACTCAATAGAATAGAATAGCTTCACCCAATATTCCATTTGATTTTGTGACTTCTTTACAAACGAATCTACAAATTGCAAACCTAACTGTTCATTATATGAAGATAATGCTGGTTTGAGCAAGAGCAGGTAAAGAAAGAATGAAAAAAACAAATTATTTTCTCTATCTAACTTTCTCTCTCAAGAAATGGGAATGAAATGAAAGCATCGAGGGGTTGTGTTGTGTGCGAGAGCAAAACTGATAGGGGCAAATTTGGTTCCCGCCTTGCAGTCCGAGGCCGTACTTGGTGGGGTCCATTGCCACGTCTGCTGTTGTCACTAGGCCGAAAGCGACACATGTGCCAGTGTGTTACAAAACTTGGAGAGGATATTAGCCGTTGATTTGGTTACCATTGAATCTGGACGGTTGAAAAGGGATAGCAGGAATTTGTGCTATGGCTTTATGTGATTATTGAAATGATCGTGGATTAGTAAATCTTTTTTTTTTCTCGTCGAATAATTGCTTTTTCACTTTTTTTTCTTCGTTGAAGAAACCAATTTCTTTTCATTTGTTAAAGATTTAAGTGCCATTATGGAAAGCGCTATTTTATTTAACTCTATTGCTTATAAGAAAGAATGTTGCTTTACT
>JAYMTC010000252.1:0-13251 GCA_036897605.1 Melianthus villosus
AGTGCGATTTGGCTAGCTGAATCGCCCAGCGAACAAATCGCCTCCTTGCTCTTTGTCTAAGATTAGACTAAAGGCACCACAAATCAGGCATCATTTTTAGTTGTTTTTCTTTTGGCTAAGAAGCCCGTATGTTGTACGCCAGCCATACGTAGCTTGAACTGTGATAGCCCCAATGCTTAGCTATTGCCGATCCCCAAGACGTCTTTGGTTGAATGTTCACACCTAATACACCGTCTGCACTTCCTACATTCACTCCCGGAAATTTAAACAGGAAAACAGGAATTGTAACCTTAGTCTTCTATGTATGGACCGTTGAGCGGGAGCCCTTTTAAACACTGTACTGGCAAGCTTTCCTTTCTTATAGTCGTAAGCGAACGAATACCGGTTGTAGGAAAACAGAAGGTCTTGAAGTGCCTACTCCTATAGCTGAAGGAGGAATCCTTCCCGAGGGAATGAAGTAAAAAGAATGTATTATGTGAATGCAACCTTGGTAATTTTATTTATCAAATAATAGTACTTACGTTACAAGTTTTTAGTCAAAACTTAAGGATGTTTTCATCGTACCTTTACCTTCTCGTCATTCTTATGATCCAAAATTTTCAAATTCTTGAATAACTTAATAACTTTTGCAATCACAACAAATAGTGTATCAAAACTCCCAATTGATTTATTATTATCAAAACCGAGACAATTTTGCAACAGGTTATGATTCTAGTATCTTTCAACATGTTTCCTCTAGAAATATTTTCAAAAAAGGGTTTTTTTTGCATTCTGGCAATTATTTTCAAACTCATGATTCACCATCTGTTCATTTACTGTTTTTCCAATTGTATAATATCAATTCGCTTTGGACTTGTGATTCCATGCTCGCATCTATTTATATATATAGCAATAGCAACGGGAATTTATTGTATACGTGATTCACTCTTTAAATATACTACTACATAATACTCATTGTTCAGTTGATACAGTTCAATTGAAATCTATTTCTAGATGCATTATATCAAGAAAATGTAAAATTTTATCTATACTTTAATACTTTAATTATTTTTTTTTTATAGGCTTGTTTTGATTTACGCTGGCCACGAATTTTTTAATATTATTTCACCTTTTTTATAACTAATTTATGCCATATATTACATATATTTAATGGTTCACCTATGAATCTTTTAAATGGACTTGGGGTAATGTTGAGGATTAGAACCAGATAGTTAACCCAAGATGAATTCATATGTATTTGGACAGTGGGAAAGAGAGAACTGTTTACCAGCCCATGACGGACTCATGCATACAAACTCCTCAACGGGTTTGAAATTCTACCATGCATGTCAGGTCAGCTTCTTTGCTCAATTCTGCCAACGAATCTATATGGGGGAAAAAAACTAATAAAAATAATCAATTTTTTTAAGGAAAAAGAAAAGAATGAAAGTAAATAAAGGACCAATCTGGAGCTCCAAACAGAACTACATCCCACAAGGATCGCGTAGTTGGGAATACTTTTGGTGAATGCCATCAAGGTTATGGGTTATTCGCGTAGAAAGTTGAAAGCAAGATTCCTATTCAAATTCCACGCCTGGGCGGTGATCGGAGAGGAACATGCTTCATGTATGGTACATCGCCAAAGCCGAGTTCGATGATTGACATTTCATATTACAGATAATGTTTTGACGCAGAGGGGGTAAGACTCAAAATTGAACTTTATGATGAGACTGAAGAGTGACAAGATTATCAAAACAGAAAATTAGTTCAAAACTATTACATTTCTTGCAGGATGTATTGATCTCTGCCTGCTATCGTGGCACAATATGTTTGCAACAGACACGGTTGTGCATAAAATTAGTGGCCAAGCAAAATGGTCTTAAACACTTCGATGTAAATTCGGAATAATAATTGCTCGTGTAGCAAAAGTTAATTCAGTTAAAAAGCTTGATGATATAGTTCAGACATCTGTTCTAAAATATGAGTCCCTGAAACAATGAAATCGACCAAAAAAAAGTGGGAACTGGTAACATGTCAGCAGATAAATGGAGCATGTGATTGTTTTCACAAGTTGGGGATTCGAAGACTGCAGAATACAAACCTATGAGACAGATATAGTGTAAACATATAGAGAAATTCTATGGTGCCCCGCATTTCGTGTACTAAGCGGTGGAGATTTGGTAATAAAATTAGCTGCATTTGATTAAGGTTGGGGTTGACGGTCGTGTAAGCCCCAACGCAAACAAAAATTGCCTGTCATAGAAGCTACAAGGGTTTGGAACAAGGTGTTGATTAACAGAACAGAATGCTAATAAGTTACTTTTCAAATTCATATACAATCATTAGGTTAAATAAGATGTAGGTTTATGTAAATTTCAATGCCCTCAAAGTGATGCTTAAATTACAAAGCATAAGTTAATGAACTACATAAGATCATAATAAATACATTTATTTGCATGACTGAAACTCAAAACATTGTCCATAACAACAATCCATAGTCAAGCAACAACCGGAAGTTTCATAATCAGCAAAATCTATAACCAAACAACCCCTAATTGGTGCCTTGTGCTTTTTTACTACCATAAACACCAACAAAATGCCTTCTCATTTAGAATAGCATTTTGATACAAACAAGAAAAACCTTATAAGAAACATGTGAACCACTTAACAATAGCATCTTGAGCAAACACTACTTAAGCTACAACCTATAACAGAAAATTCAAAAAGAAAAATTCAATTCACAGAGAAGAGGTGTAAAATTTAACTAGGTTATAAGTTACCACAGTCGGCCAAAAATTGCCACCACTCCATTTTTTAAATCTGCAAATGTTATCATCAAAAGATTTAGTTAGGAATCAGAAACAACTAATCTAAAAGGAATCAGAATGTTCTGTTTGGTTGCTAGGAAAATGTGGTAAAGTATATAACTTCTACTTGTTCCACATTAACCAGACATCCAAAATAATTCATACAAATAGGGCTTAGGGCAATAACCTTCCCACTTTCTGGAAATTCAGCAACTTTGTAGGTATCAACTGTGATCTCTGATAACCACAAACCTGGAAAAAGAGACTGCAAAATAACAATATAACAAAATTCACAATTCATGTTCAACTCTATCCCAAAAGATATACTCAAAGCACAAAAAAAATATTTAATTCAGCTCCCTTACATCCAATTGGTTCTGTACAGTCCTCGGTCTCTTCTTCGGTCGGCGGGGAGGTCTCCCACCGGTCATCGCCTTGTAATCCTCTTCGATCTCCTTCCTCGATAATGTCAATGCGAATTTCGCCCTTCCCTTCTCCTCTGAACCGCTTCTGGACCTCGACGCTGATGACTTGTAATTCTCATTCTTCAACGGTGAGCTGTTCTTCCTTTGATCGATCCCCATATCCTTCTCTTTTACTGCATTAGTCGGCGCCTTACACGCCGCTCTCCTCGTTCTCAAATTCCATGGCCTCGCCTTCTCCATTAACCCGTTTGCGGTTACCGGCGCAGCCGCTGCAAGCGGTGACTCTATCTCGGTGGCGTCTCTAAAAATGAAATTCTTCATCCTGTCGACGGCGGTCTTTAGATCTAACGTAATCTTCTTCCTCACGGCTTCGATTCCGTCCTCACCGTCATCATTCACGTTTCTCATCATCTCCACCGAATCTGAGTATTGGCGGTGAGTAGTTGGATATTTCTTGGATCTATAAGACATAGATGGACGATCTGCGACAGAAATGTTGCCAGAGTTCTTCATGCATCTCATATACTTCTGACTCCTCCACTTTAAGCACGGCAAAGTGAAATTGTGAAGCGATTTTGATCTATCTGGAACCATCGCCATTAACTCAACTCCCGGTCATAAATCACAAACATTCGCCGGAAAAACAAACACGGCGTGCACCTGAAGTATAATAACGATTAGATAATTGGGATCAGAGCTGCCATCTCTAAATCCGTTGAAATCTCCGCCGGCAATTTTAGGGGGAAATCTAAAGAATTAGGAAACGAGAGAGCATTTGGGATGAAAGCGAAGGCTTCGACGGAACAAAAGAAAATGAGTTTTATAAACGAGTGATTGAATGGGACTTGGAAAAGAGCGGTTTTATCGTTCAATTCTCTCTCACTCCCCTCATACACGTGTGCACACACGCACACTGTGTGTCCATTTACACATGTAGACACCCCGATCTTTCAACTATTTCTACCTGATATCTTTACTAAGGACTTGAGAGTCCAACACCTAGACCCATACCAACTCGAAGTGGAGTCCACATGAGCTAGTGAGTTAATTTATCTTAAATTGCCATTTTGTTGATTGTTCATGTTGGTGCCCTTCAGTGCACTCAAAATTTTTCAAACAATATTTCAAAGGTAATAATAGTGTTATCAAAAGGCTAGCCAGGTGCTCGGGCGGCACCAAGCGAGTTACATCGGCTGAACGTGGTTTAAGATAGTCGATGTTAGTAAGGTGCCGATAAGGTGCTGGGCAACTCAAGGTGCTAGCTTAGTAATATTTCTATAATTTTTTGTTAGTTACACCATTTTGCAGTTGTTAAGATATATGTATTATAGTTCTAAAGGTGTGTTCTCATTAACAATAAAGTGGTTGATAACCAAATGACTGGTAGAAATGAGGTTGATTTGATACATGCAAAAGCGTGTAGGACCATAAATCAAATGATAGAGGAATTTATATGTGGTAGTTGCTAATGTTAAACTTAAATCCTTCATTTTGTATGTGATACATATATTTCAGACTTAGATGCTTTACACGGACGAGTCCCTAGAGTAGAGCCTAGCGCCTCGGGCAACAAAGTGTTTTGGCTTCTAATGTTTTTGAGAAACTCGGTATTTAAGGTGTTAAGACTATTCTAATTGTTCTGATTGATGTCCTCTAGGTTGGAGCCCTTCAAGATGTCCAATCTGAGCTGACAAAGTTGCGAGGAGTTCTTTTTTATAAAATTTTGGAGGATTTGCATTCACATCTTTACAACAAGGGGGAATACTGGTCTTCACTTTCTGTTCTCCAGGGAAATCATTTTTAACATACAGTTATTTGTGAATCCAATGTTCTATTATTGTTGTGATTAGCAGTTATGTTAGCATCTGAGCATTCTAGTACTAGTCAAGCAATACCAATATACTACATGTAACTCGTTGTGGCACATGCTACCTTTTAAAGTTAAATCTATGCAAATCTGAGAAAGACATATTTTCTGAGAGACCTTTGTTCTTTCTGATCTTTTCCATTCTTTTGTTTTGGTGTGTTCATGCAGAAGTGTTCTTCGTGTTGTTAAGCTAGCAGTTGCATTTCTAAATCTGATATATTAGATCCTTTTGGTTATATCTCGATTAATTCATTTACTAAAGATCTTTAATGAGGTATATTCCGCTTAAGCTTTTTCTTTTTATCCCGCAGTCTAAATGCTTCAAGTTTACATGAACAGAATGATGAAATGCCAACAACCATAGCTGTTGCTTATTCAATCAATAGTTCACAACCTGTTTCAAGGAGAACCGGGACTCTAAAAGGCGAAAATCAATTTGGTGTGTATGGAAATTCTATTGAGGGAGGGTAAGGCCTGGTTATCTGTTTTTCTTTTTTACCTTTTATCTTCATACATTGGTCTTCTTACTTTTCCTCCCTTTGGTTTTCCACTTTTTATCTTTTCATCAGATTTCTAAGTTGTTATGACAATCTCTGTATCCAATTTTTAAGCATTAGATTGCTATCTAATTTCTTATAATATTCGGCTTGGGAACTACACATGTGAGTATTTGTTAGTTCATCCAAGAGCTTCTCCGAGTCTCGGCGATGAAGATTCTCAAAGTGCTTGAACCTTTACTTTATAAGCTAAGTAGGACATATAAATCTTCTCTCAATTGGAAATTGCTTAGATAAATGGTTTATTACTGCACAATTTAATGGAGTGATGAGAGCAAACTACTAGTTAAAATAGAGGTCAGTTTCTGACCTATTAAGCCTGTAGGTATTTTATGTGCTTAGTTGAATTTTGGACTCTGGATCACAAAGTAATAAAGGCAATTGTGTCCAATACTATTAGTTTGAAGTCTTTAATTGGAAAATCAAACCTGTGGCAACATTCATGAATATACTGGAATTTAATACATTTTCTTTTCGTTACTCATGAATTATTGTTTGCCTCTTCATTTAATAAGATGTGAATTCACTTTTCAGTTCTTCGGTTGATGGGCATGATAATGAGAGTAACCAGGAGTTTCATGAGGAAACTATCTCAGATGGGCATAGGGTCAATGGTGACCTAAAGGACATGAAATCTGTTTCTCGTCAAATTCCATCATGGCTTTCATATTCTACACCAGATGAATTTATTGTATGAACCAATTCCTTATATATTGATCACATTTCTTGCAGGAAAATCTGTATACATATTCCCCACATCTCCACTTACTCTTTATGAAATTCCCATGTCTTTTGGAATGAATTTCTGTATTACATGTGGATGTAGGAAACAATGAAAAAGAGTGATGCTCCACTTCACGTGAAGTATTTGCAGACCATGGTTGAGTGCCTATGCATGCTAGGGAAAGTTGCAGCTGCTGGTTCTATTATATGGTATGTTGTTTGATATCTTGCACCTTCAATTTCAGTGAAAATGTGATTCTTGAAGGGAATTTTTTTCTTCAGGAGGTCTTTCAAGAGAAAACGAACATGTTCAGAACTTTACTTTCCATCCAACATTTAGGACGTATTATTGCCTTAAACTAGTGTTTCTTTATTAATTTCTTTCTGTCTCGCGAGCACTGCCTAATGGAGAAGGTTTTTTGTCCTCTAGAGTTTTAAAGAGCTCTAAAAGTTTGAAGTTCCTAGAAATTTGTTCCATTCATTTTTATTTGATGGGTTGTTACTTTGCATGTCATCTATGTTAACAAATTACATGTCACAGTTTCAACCTTTGAATTTGAAGTAAAGGGTCGATAGTAGGAACTCCAAACTTTGGACCTAATCCAATGGAGAAATGGTTGACTGGCGGTGAAATATATCTTATTAACCCTCATAATGTGCAGTTAAATACAGATGGCATGGGTTTATATAGCTCTATTGTAATTTTATATAGCAGGTTATTTTCATTTTGGGTTATTTGTCTGGATTTTGCTTCCATATGTAGTAAACTTCATGAAAAAGATATCGTGTACATGACTGAAAACTTTTGGTACATTAACTCTTGGCTGCTTCTGAAATTATCTGCTATTTGACAAGTATGTCTATTTTTACTCCTGTTTCAAAATATAGCTTTTTTACCCCTAATTTTTGCTTTGAAATATATGACATTTTAAAGTTATTTATGAAGGTTTTTTAACTGCACTTAAATGCACAATAATTTGGAATAATCTAATTTACCCTTTCTTTAGAAAGTGGCAATTTAATAATTGAAGGTATATTTGGAAATCACATAATATAATATAATTGTTAAATTCAATAGTATTTTTCACTAAAGCATGCTCTAATTGTGGTTTCTTTTTTTTTTGTTGTGAAAAATGCTAAAAAGCCATATATTATGATACAAGTGGAGTATATTTTAGTAATAATAGTCAATGTTGTCACGATAGTGGTCTGATGGTATGATGAATGTGATTGCACGTTGACTAGATTTTCAAAAACTTATACTGATTATATTATTCAAACATTTAATTAAAAAAATTACTTATGCGATTGTTTTGTTATTCTTATTCTATTTTAAAGCTTATAAAATTTTTGTTATTATCTTTTGTCCACTTTTTATGACATGCTGTTACATCAACTTGTTTGTTTCTGTCTTTAAAATAGCCAGAGGTTGCGACCTACAATTCATGAGGTTATCACATCAGAGATTAAAGCACATGCAGGAGTTGTTAATTCTTCTAGGTCTGCTATTGGTCAAACCTCCCAAGCTGCAGGTGGTATTCATTTTATGAAGGGATATGTAGAAAACTATCAAGTGCCGAAACAGAAACGCCAGGCTGGAATATCACCGGCTGGGACTCTCTTGGCGGCTAGCCCTGTCTCATATGTGATGGCTCCTACGGGAAAGGCACAGGCTTCTGCAAAAGAGCTTCTTGATTCGGTTTTGGACACCGTTCTCCGGATATTTGGTCAGATATCAATCTCATATCCATTTTGTTTTATGTTTTATTGTTGAAACTAAATTTCGCATCTATAATCATCAGAAAATCATGTTGTTGTTGGAGAACTCCTTGAATCAAAAGCTGCTCAACAAACTGATTTCAACACTCACAAGTCAATAACAACAATTGATTGGAACCTAGATTCTGATGTGTCTCAAGTTACTGGGGGCTACAGTATTGGCTTTTCCTTGACAGTGTTGCAGGTAGTATGCCTATTAGTCTTTAGATATTTTTGTACTTTGTTGGACAATGAATGTTTAAGCTGCATAGTCTGAATTTACCTTCTTTTTCTTTGAACGTATGTATCCTTACTAATGTGCTGAAGAGTGAATGTCAACAACTCATATGTGAGATTCTGAGAGCAACTCCAGAAGCTGCATCTGCAGATGCTGCTGTGCAAACAGCTAGGCTTGCAAGCAAGGCCCCAACTAAAGAAAAGAGGTATGTGTAATTCTATCTCAAATTTGTTACATTCCTTCTGTCATTAACTTCTGCCTTTTGGGAACTTAGTGTTCTATTTGAGTTCCGAACTTTTATGTCCAAAGTATCATCTTCTTTCTGTGTTTTACCTTTACTTTCCTCCACTCTTTGAATTCAGAACCTACTATATAATGTTTCTTAATCCTTTCTTATCTAGAAAACAAGCAGCTTTCCAGGTGTGGAAAGGAGTTTTCATGGAGTTCATGATTTAGATACTGAAACTAAGTTCTGGTTCTGGTTTGGAAAGTTGGTTTGGTTATAAATGGAGTCGTAGGTGATGGTGAGAATTGAAATAACATGGCACTGTCATGAATTGCAGATTCCACATGGTAGTAGGTTGGGGAGGGAGGGCCAGGCTTGGCCCTAATATACTTCCGTGTTATTTGCGCAGAAACTTCATAGCTGTTCCGGCACACAAAAAAAAACAAATAAAAAAAATAATAATTATGTTCCTCGTGCGTGAGATGTAATTTGTGTTATACTGTTATTTTTACATGTATAATAATATTCCGTCGACAAAACAATATCTCGTCTCGAGCATATGTTTCGAGGAATCCAAAATAAGAAATTTTGAGAGAGATTGAAGAAATTTTGAAGAACAACAAAAAAAATAAAGAAACCTGAAGACCACTTAGAAAAAGAAAAGAATCATGCTACCATTGTAAATACGTGCTTATATTTTATATTTTGTTGATTTAAAGCTTAAATGCAAACTTAGATGTCATGACTGACAAAAAGTACCCAAGAAGCTAAGCACTTACCGTGATTATGATAATTTTAATATTTCTAAAAACTCTAATTGTGAAAATTAAAATTCACATTGCTATAAGAATGAAAAATAATAAATATGAAAAGCGGATAAACATGTAAAATAAGATATTTATCTTCATTTATATGTTTTATTTTGCTGTTCCGAGAAATTTTGAAAATCACACGAAATTTAAGAAATGGTTGAAAATTTTGCAAGATCGAAATTCCTATTGATTTCGTCTCGAGTGTCCAAGAAACTGAGATTTCACGAGAGATCTCACGAAAAAGAAGAGATTTTGATTGTTGATTCTCTGCATAATTGAAGTAATATGAATAATTTCATGGAAGAAAGCTCAATGCTTTATTTGCCCTTCACTTGTTTGTATTACAGTTACTCTGTATTGATGATTATCTATATTACAGGGATGGGTCAGAAGATGGTCTTACCTTCGCTTTTCGGTTCACTGACACTTTCATATCTATTCCTAACCAGGGTATGTTATAGATTATACCATGTCATTCCATAAATATTTCTGATGTGTATTACAAAAATGTCGCTGTATGGATTATGTCATAGTATTTCGGTAGCCATAAGGGGGATTCGACACCATTGTCTCTCGGTCAGAATTCATATGAAATTTATATGTAACTTCTGGCTTTGAACTTTATCGATGATTATAATTAGCTAAAAAGTCGTGGTTCTGATATATATTTGTCTGCGGTCCTATCAAATCAAATCATCATAAATCTAGTCTATGATTGATTTAATATCCCTGTATAAATGCTTCCCCAGAAAGTAAACCTAAGATTTCTATTTTTGTACTCCCTTTGTTCAAATATAGATTTTAAGTAATTTTAGCAACACTTTCTGTTCAAAATATTTGTAATTTTTTTTTTATAAATGAAGATTTTCAAGCAAATTTACCTAAACTATTTTTCATATATTGAAGCATAATTATCCGCTCCACATAGATAACTCAGACAATCCAACTGGTCCGTACTGATAACCTGACTGGACAGTGAAAGCAAGATCTGCTGGAATGAAGCAAAATTCACCAGAATGCGGTAAACTTTGCTAGAATGAAGCAAAATTCGTTAATATGCGGCAAAAGGCAGCACCAACTATCTCCATAAAAAACAGCGACCAGAGATTCACCTATGCCACCGTCCAACCTCGAAAACCTTAAAGAACACAAAGTTCTTCAATAAGGTGCCAGGGACAGCATCTTTCCGTCCCTTACCCCTATTCCAATCCACATTCGCCTACAAATCCTCCTCAGCTTCAAACACACTGACTGTCATGCCAAGGATCAAAATCTCTCAAAATATTGCGAGATCTCTCGAAATATTGCCGTTTCGTGAACACTCGCGATGAAATTAACAGAGAATTTCCATCTCGTAAAGTTTCGAGGATTTTGCAGATTTCATGCAAAATTCTCAGAATTTCTCAAAACGAAGAGGAAAAAATCAAGAAAGAACACCAGTTCATTTTGATTACTTCCCATTTTTAAAGTAGTGAATTTTAATTTGCATGCTAGTATTATGATAAATAATAAATATTGAAATTATCATAAATGTATTAAGTTCTTAACTTCCTATGTATTTTTGTGAGTAATTACACTTAATTATGCATATAAATTTTAAATTAATATGATATGTGTAAGTGTGGAAATTTCAATATAATGATCGAAATATTATGAGGGGCAAAGAGAAGAGAAGAAACATAAAGAATTACAAAGTTCAATAATTGTTTACCTCCACGGGAATCATCCTAAAGAGATTTGAAATATTATTTATTGACATTACAATTACAAAGTATAAGACACTATTTATATAGTTTACCTCACATATTAGAGAATATTTAAGAGATATATAGATATGAAATCCATATATTATCTCATAAATATCTAATAACAGATACTTATTCTCTCTATAATTATTTTCATCATCATCTTGAAAAGTCAATATCTTCATCACTCCCCTAAAGTTAAAGTGCATAGAATCAATAACGTTCAACTTGTAAGTAATTAAAACTACATATGTTGAATCAGAACCTCTATCCGACATCAACCTGCATCATCTACCTTAAATAAGGTGAATCTATCTACATAAAAGCCTAGAATTAAGCATAAAACATCAATCGTCTAAAATCATACAAGAAAATCCCTAACACTAGGAGAAACTTCTTCAAGATCGTCTATAACCCAACAAAGACATCTCAAAGCAATAATATTGAAATCACCTACGAGAGATTTCAAATAATATTGAAACCACCTATGACAAGGACTTCGAAAACAAAAAAATGGAACGCCAATGAAACCAGAAGTCACAAGAGTGACAATATATCCACAAAGAGAAACAAAGAAACATGTTGAACTACTGATTTTCCTAAAAGCTCAAGATGATAAAACATGAGTTCAATATGTATATCATGCATTCTCAACAAATCCCCTCACACCAAAGTGAATATTTAGCTTGAAGCTTGGACCATAAGCAAACCTACTTTTGGCGGGTCAAAAGAAAATGCAACATGACCATCCATGGTCTTTTTAATAAATGCATGAATAACTGGGACCCCAGGAACTTATGACCTTTGGCCAAATTAAGCTCTGGTGCTTGTTGAACTACTGATTATCGTAAAAATTTAAGCTGATAAGAAATGAGCTCAATGTGTATATCATGCATTCTTAATATAACTCAATGGAACTTACAAAGATACAATAGTGACAACATAACTACAAAGAAAACAAAAGAAGAAATATAATGGGATCAACGTCACAATAGTGGCAACATACTCACAAAGAAAAACAAAAGAAATAACGGAATGGAACCTACACAAGTTACAATAGTGACAACTAACAAAAGTTACAAAAGATGAGACATAAAGGATTTCACCAACAAAGAAAGTGATACAAAAGAACCCACCGATAAAGAAATATGGATACAATGGAACACATTAAAGTCAGAATTGTGAAAACTATCAAAAGAATGAGCATTATAAAATCCACGTCAAAGCCAAAACTGTGACGACTAACAAACAAATGAACAAAGTGAAATCCACAAAAGAGTCACAATGTGATTTTTTTTTATCACCAAAATGAAAGAAGAGATTCTAACCCAATGAAGCTAATATCATGAAAAACCAATCTCGAAATTCCAAACTTAGCCACAAAAACACCATGATATGGAACCGTTGATGGAACTGGCTGCTAATTCCTCTAACTAGTTAAAGGCATTTGAAACCAAATCACATGACCCATCAACTGCAGCAAGTTGTTCAATACTCGTAGATCCTTCTTTGAATTGACACATCTTCGTTTCAACTATTAGAATAGAGCAAATATGTTGATTCATTTGATTGCAACAGCTGTTAAGTTTCTGTAATCAGTAAGAGCATCCTCGTAAAACCCCTCAACAAAGTATTGAATCTCAGCAGAACTCATTGTAAGTAACAGCCTTAAATATCAAAACTGAGCGACGAGAAGCTCTGTTACTTCCACTACAAATCACAAGCTGCTTAACAAACTTACTCTCACAAACACCCAACTGCTTGCACAACTGCAACATACTCTTCGAGTCTATAAACAACCAAGATGTCCGAATCACAAGACCTTGAACCATCGTAATCAATACATCCAAAAGCAGAAGATAAGAAACACAGCAGCAGTAGTTCAGGGAACCAGCCAAACCAGGTCAAGTGAAGATAAATAGGGTCAGGCAGACCCCAAATGGTTATGACCGGGTCAGATCTAGAGCAGAACCCGGTTTGAATTCGGAGAAATATGTCGGTCAAATTTGGAGTGGGAAGCTCTTTGAACGAAAACACCGAGTTGTGGGAGTCACATAAGCAACGGAAGTCGAGCTGGAGGCCAGACCTCAGTGGCAGGCACCGTCGGAATGTGT
>JAYMTC010000253.1:0-13244 GCA_036897605.1 Melianthus villosus
AAATTGGTCTAAGAGTCAAATAAAAGGTTTTAACCCGTTTAACTCGTAAGCTTACTTCCACCAAAGAGATTGCCCAAATCAAATTAGGGATTCGCAGCGGAGATCATAAATCCACGGAAGAAGAGTGACTAAGTAAAAAATATGATAACCCGGCCATGCTTGCATCCTAAGTGGAGAACATAACAGAATTGTTAACAGAGTTAATCGAATTGCAATGGTTTCACAGTTTAGGAATGTATCTGAACAAAATTAAAGTTTATATACCAACTTGATCCACCCCTAATAATTTAGATACCATTTTAGCATCTTTTTAAAGAATACATAAATTTATTGAGAATAATATGCAAAGACAACTCAGCAAACTAAAGCTGCAAGAACAAAAGAAGGCAGTTATACTATTAAAAGCCATACTTCACTTAAAAAGGAAACAAGAAAATTACAATATTCAAGATTCAAGAATAAACATAATACAGGATTTCAATAAACCACTAGTCACGTGTGTTAAAACACATGAGTCATTAATAAACCTCTGGAGCTGAAACGACTTCGAATAATTGTTTGTACAAAAACTACCAAGCATGTATAAAATAAATCTTAATGCTTATTAAGCATGGGCTCAATAGTAGACTTAGAAGGACTTACATTTGAATATAGCGTTCACTTGATGGTTTTAATTGTAAAGGAATAAATTAAGTCCACCAAAGCTAATAAAATTGATACTAAATATTGGAAATACAAAACTACTGCAAATTAAAGAAAATAATGGCTGTTATTTAACATTCCCTTAATTACCATCTCAACATTCAGTTGCACTACATAACATGTCGCCAAACTACACTCGTAGTATCATTTTCACAAAGATTGAGAAGGATTTTATGGCCACTGTGCAAATATAATTATCTACTTATTCTAATCACAGCAAATTGATTATTTCACCACACATATCGTTATCCATAAAGGAACACATACTTTCTCAATATTGTCCATCATAACACCTTTCACCTCAGTTATTTGAGCCTTCAATTTGGATAGCTTACTTATTTCTTCTGGATGGTTCATGCAATATTGCATGTGCTCTTTAAGCCTTGGCCTGTCGAACAAATAGCACATTTACAATAAGAAAATATTGTGATAGAAAATTCTATAGTTCAAACATCAACAACATAACACAAACCCAAATTCTCTGTCAAGATTGTATGCAATGCTAAAACGGTCTTCAAAAAGGTCGTCATCATCGAGTTCATCCTCAAGAGTGTGTAATCCCTGATTCCCAATACTTGCACCATAAATCTTTTTAAAATCTTCCTTCACACGTTCAAGGAAAACAAAAGGTACACCTCTCCCAACAGATTCGTCCGCAACAATAAGAAACACTACAAGCCCACAAAATTTTTTCAGCCACATTTTGAGTTAGAATTACATAAAATTCAACTGTAAAGGAGAAGAATTAATACCAAATCCATTGTCAACAATGAAGTTGAAAGTGTGGCCGTCACATGAATATGTGTACTTGTTGCTATTTGTAGGCAGTTTCTGTAAGCACTGTACAGCAATGGTACTAAAGTTCCCTGAATAAGACGTGTGTTCAGCTAAAACGACACTTCCCTTTGCAACAAAGCTATAGATTAATCCCTTCTGGCTCATTTGTTGATTATAGCTTCTCCAGCGTCAAAACCCACAATATATTCGTACAACCTACTAACATCATAAACTCATATCACTGCTTGCCAAAACCAATACACAAGAACCAGTGGACAATCAAAACAAGTATCTAATTCAGCTCCTGCTCACACTCACTTCGCTCGAGAAGCTTAACAGCAGTGACCTTCATATAAAATATAGTACTTATAAAAAATAATACAGTACTTATAATCTAAAAGATCAAAATATAACAAGAGACTGAAACAGGCATGATCAGTTATTTCTAAAACATGAGGAACCTCCTGAGTGGCTGAGAGATCCCCAACTTATATAGTTCTCTTGTAACTCCAATCGAAGTTGAAACCTAACAGACTTCAACAGATCTTCATACCAAAGAAGTTTCAAAATGAGCTTGGTGAATCCCATATTTCAATAACCAAAAAAGGTGTTCCAAAACAACATTCCTATCATAGTTCAAACAGATAGTCATCAATGAAACCTAAAACAATCAATTTCACACAGAGCTTCACGAACCACGGATTCCTACTAATTCCAACCATCTTAGTAAAAAATGATCTCAACGATACAATTTCAGAATCCTACCTCGATCTAATTTATAAAAAATTTCAAGTTAATTTAAAAAATAAACAACCGAGAATACCTTCTGAAGATCTGGAATATGAAATGACCAGTCGAACCGGTGACGAAGCCCAGACCAGTTAAACGTTTGAGGACTGATTCGAGTTCGATCCAATTGGGGAAAGTCAGTTAGGTTTGTGGTAAGTACTGGATGGAGATGGCGAGTGAGACAAATCAAAGGTGGTTGCAGGTTCTTAGGGCGGAGTAGGAGAAGATGAGAAGATGATTAAGGAAATGATGAAAGTGAAGCTGCAGTTGTTAATTGCTTCTGCAGTTGTTAATTGCTTATTTCTCTTTCGGATTGCTTCGTCTACAAGATTATCCAAGGTCGTGGTTTTCAGCGAAGTCGTCGATGAAGGGAAATTCGCAATCTTACTGCATAACAAGAATAATTGCATAAACGGCCCCTTAATTATGATCACTTTCAATTTTAATCAATATCTTAGGAACAATTATAAGCAATTAAAATTTGAAAAATGGTAATGTATGCTATGAAAATATATTAAGGAACATATATTCAGAATCTCTGTCTTAGAATTATATTTTCTTAAAATTGCGATATAAAATATTTCCAAGTATGTAATTAATGTATACTAGTGAACCAGATTAGACAAACCCAAAAATATATAGTATTTTTATCAAATATATTTAAATTCACAAGTAACTTATGACGATTAATCAAGTTATCTTCGAATACATGCATAAATTATTAAGAATTTATCTAAAGTTTAGATATTATAGATAGTTTTAAGGTGATTTTGGAACCCTTCAAATTTATCTTATTAATACCGTAAATATTATACATTTCATTAAATACGAACACAACTTTATATATAAACTTAATAAAATCCAAGGTAAGTTATCGAATTACGTCACACAAGCAAACAAGTTTTTAATAGATAAATACAGTTTCATATCCAGTTTCCCAGCTTTTCCATTATAGCCAGGAGGACCGGTAAATTTGAAGCTCACACAAACAATTATTTGGTTCTTTCTTCAAAATCAACTGAACTTGAAAAAATATATTAGAAGTTCTTGAAGTACTTCAAAGACCATCTTTGTGCTCTGAAGTAACTTTTTTTTTTTGGAAGAATCAATGGTTGCTAGGCTTAACTCCCATAATAGCTGGGGGTGAGCCTCTGGTTTCCTTCACGTATGTACTATAGTCACTATAGTTCATGGTGCATAGTGTGCTCTGGTAACGAGTTAGATGAATGCGCTTTCGTAACAACTCAGTTATTCTGCCAGTGTAGCCTGCTTTTCGCATCAGTGAGTCAACTGCCTCCATTTTTGTCCAACCTGAAATAAAAGTATAAGCCCGCGAACAAAGACGGTGACAATAGTTTAGCTGAGACAAATTTTCAATCAGAAGTGAGAAATACTATGTTATTATGCTTTTGAACATCCGATGCCATTAGAAATCAAGGGAAGTCGGGAACTGTGAACGAGTTTTCATGTACCACTAGAGATAGCCACACCAGAGACTTAGATGGCTAACATGCACTATAAGGAACTACTTGGAAGTTGGATAACTTGTTCGGTTAGAAAATACAGAAATATGCCAAAAATATCATATTCATTTTCTGATGCATTGACTCCAAGTCTGTCACGACCTAGATTCCAGCAAACATGATATATCATGAGTAAGCTCTGATGTCATTTGCTGCTGCAGATAACTTATAACAGTTCAATATTCAAATTCGTCTTCAATCACCCAATACCAAAAGACAATTATCTCTCTGCAAGTGGGAGTTTACAACCCACTAGTAGATAAATAAAGAAAAGAAAATTTCAGCAGCTAAAAATTTACAGAAAATAACAAAATTCTCCTAAATTTGCAATCATACACACACAGACACAAAAGAGTACCTTCATGGGCAGCCACCTCAGGCAAATATGTGGCATTCCACCTTGTATTAGAGTCAGGATCAACAAATTCAATAATCATTCCATGTTTTCCAATCTACAAAACGAACTCCTTGAATTAGGTTTTGGCAAAAGCCATATTCTGAAACATGCTGTCTGATTCAAAGAGAACTGATGAATTAATTATTTTCAGTGCAAGTCAGATTATATTGCCTAATGATGCTGCTATAAATTAAATTTAATATCTAATAATCCATTTTATGCATAAAAAACACATGATAAACTTTACCCTCTCTCACAAAGATGGACTCATTATTCAAGTCACACCCAAGATTCCAATCAATGATCCAGAGACTTGCACCATTCAATCAACACATCATTATATTTGAAAGTGACTATTACTGAAAAACATTTTCCAGATGAACTAAATTAAGCTTTGTGTCAGTTCATATCAGAATTGTTGCTGAAGTTATATCTGCTCAAATGAAAATCTATTTCTATACAATTGTTATGTATGATAAACCTCCGATGTGCAGCTCGTAAAACACTGGACAACAGGTAAATCACGTACCTCCCAATCTAGATAGTTGTTAGCAGTTTCATATTCAATCAAAATAGAAACTGTACATTCCAAAGAAGGCAATTCTTTAGGTTGTATGGGAGGGAACCTGCGGTCTCTTAAAGCACTGAAATATATTACAGAAAAACAAAATTAAAACATGGCTGATTCTTCAAAAGGCACAGTAATGTAAAAAAAATGAACTTCTGAGGTAGGTAATGATCATAATAAGATACATTTTGATATTGCATGTTTTGTGATGATACCTGGTCAGAGCATAGTCTTTAAAGCCACTAATCAAGTGACGAGCTTCCAGAGTTCCAATACATCCACGCAGGCGAGGTTCTGATCCATTCACCACTTTCTTCCACGTAACAAACAATGGGCTGAAACCATTATGAAATTTGTCTCAGATGACAACACCAATTGCACAAACAGATATCAAGGAACCTTAAACGTTAAGTTTAGATGTTAACAGAAGTTTTTCAATTCAAAACCCCTATTCACCTTTTGAACATCAGAACATCAATAACATGTTTGAGGTTTTGTTTGGTACAATTTCAAAAACTCATTCTATATATCTCAAAATGGTCATAGAACACAAACATTTGTAAAGCATAGACAGTCTCCAAACACCCTATCAACCGATGACACCTAGACACGTATTGAAGACAATCATTGTCAGAATTAAATAACATGGTCATCACAATCCCAACAACTATGGATAGAAAAATTAAGCTGCAACTATGGATATACATTTTTCCACACTCATAAATTTCTATCCATGTTCTGACTTTATCAAGGATGTTACTTTGAGAAAATACCAGTTCGTTATATCTTTGAAATATATATGTTCTTACCCTTCTCTCCGGGAACTCAGTTATTTGATTTCCATTTTTGTTGGGATCTCTCACATTATAATGTCATACTTCAACTGTAACCAATTCAATTTCCATAAATTTCACATTCTTCCATACAAAAATAAAATTACCATGCATTGTGCTAGCTTTATTTCTATGGTTATAAGTAGATAGCTTCTCAAAAAGTAGCAACGATCAAGAATGTGTGAGGGATGAACCATGGAAGTAGGAAAGAACACAATGGACAAAGTTTAATCATAATTGAGAACTTTAAGTCCCATTACACCACAGTTAATCCCTAGTTGTGAACATGTACAATATGGGCCAGGCCATATAATTATACAATACTATGCTTTTATTCGTGTACTCAAACAAACAGTTCCCAATCCCTTGACTATTTCACTTAAGTACTTGTCTTAGCTGAATCAGAAGTTATTCAGGTAAATCAAGTGTGTTGATGTTTTGGATAGATGTGAGGTGAATACATTTCTCCAAATTCAAGTGCTATATAGATTTTAAGTAAAAATTGGTTAAGGAAACCACCTAAATAAAAAAGGGTGGATAAGCTACAAAACCTCCTCTAAACTGATCCACAAGCAAATTGTGGACTGTTGGTTTCAGGAAACCATATAGAGACTTGTGTAAGTGAAATAATAGCATATATCTTCTTCTGTACTTTACATGCAACAAGTCAATACAACTAAAAGAACAAGGCACTATGATTATGATTTAAGATGTCAAAATCTCACCTTCAGTTTTATCACCATAACATTTTATGAATTATTAACAACATTGAAGTCCAAACTACATACAAAGAACAAACCAACACAAAAAAAAAAAACTAAAATGAAGTACAGCTAGAACAATTGAATTCAATAAGTATAAAAAGCAATTCATAACGAAATTCAAAAAGGAAAAAAGCACAAAATCATTACTGATGCCCATCCTCAAAGGCAGGAGGAGGGCCTTCCTCACTGTTGTAGTAAGCAATTAGGGTATCGAAGCAGTAAACCACCATTTCCCTGTTTGCCGACGGCATTTTTCGATTTCACAAGCTCGATGAACAAAAATCGATTGAAGAATCAATAAAGTTAACCAATCACTAATAAATTACGGATATTCAGAGAATTATTGACATTGAATAGAGAAGCTTTCTTCTTCTTTACGCAGTCACAATAAGAGAGAGAGATGATTTAACCTAAAATCGATTAATAATTTAATGCAACCGAGGAATCCCTCTCGTAGAGCATCGTATACGCCTTGTCACTGTAGTATTGAAGTTGCGTTAATTCCTTTTTTGCCCTTCCATGTTATTTTTTTAATTACTAAACTACCCTGCTCCACCATGGATCATTTCTGGGTCTAAATAGCAACTCTTTTAAATTATTTTTTCTCTAAACAATAAATATTTGTTTACAAAATCAGCATATTTACTATTCTCTCAGCTGATTTTTTTTATTACATGAGTGAAAAAAGTAACAATATGTAATATGCTACATATTAATTTCGAATCCAAATTTATTTGATGCATGCAAAATTAGCCCAAAATACAACAAAATACGATGGCTACTAAGGAATCTCCATGTTAATGAATATTTTTGACAAATTTCTACAACAAAATATGTCTATTTTTAAGAAATTATGTATATATATAGTAATACTAATACCTTGCCCTTCTGATATTGAAGATCCTTATATTTTAAATTTTGATAATTATAACTTTTTTTTAACATTCATACACCCATCCAACACAATTATTCGATAGACTAATATCGAACCCAGTCTAAATACATAAAAGTATTGAAATGTCTTTAAACCACTATTTTATTTTGTTAATATTTGGAGTTTAGGATTATAGATTAGTTTTTAGTATAACAGTAGGATTTAGGTTTCTGAATTAGGATTACAGTAATGATTTATGGGCTATGTTAACGGTTACTTCAAAGTTTAGGGTTTGAAGTTTTTTTTTTGGCAATTGAATATATGATCAGCCTTTCTGGTTTTTATTATTATTATTATATTATAGGGATTCAGTTTTTTTTTTTTTTTTTTCGTAAAAATGAATTTTTGCAAGGCAAACACGTATTATTTTTTTTTAGTCATAATCTTGTAATAGAAATATGTTATCTTTCTAACAAATACATAAAAATATAAACATAAACTTTATATAAAGGCATACCAGACAAAAAAAAAACTAGATCTTAAGCAAGTAAAATATTTTTTGCTTTATTTTTAAAATTTAATAGCTCAAAAGTCCAATTCAAATTCAAATTCAAGATAGTACGGATAACTATTGATCCTAAAGAAAGTTTCCCCCAAAGCTCTCATGAGAGTTGAGCACTACGACCATTAGAACTCACTCCTGGATTCAACTTCATATGAGTTAATTAATTTTCTTAGCAAATCAATTACAAGTATAAAAGCACGTTTTAAAAAAAAAAATTACTCACTTAAGATTATAACCACTCATTTATATTGTCAAACTACTACAACATTATGCTTTTATATGTAAGTTTATTATATTTTAGTGTGAGAAATGGAACTCTATCACCTGCCACAAATTCACAGCTTTTCGCCTACAAAATAAATAACACACGCTAAAAAAATAATGAAATTGATAACGTTAATTATTAGAACTGAACAGCACCCAACTTCCATGCAGACATTGTATATCGATGGACCATGCAGCTCTTTTCCGAAACAAACCAGATTCCTTGTTCTGGTAATTCACGAGCATGGAAACTAAGTACCATGTCATTTGATGTCTCATCCATTTCATTTTCTTCTCCGCCACATCCAAGTCTAACCCATCCATAATTTCAGAACCCTGTCCTTACCACCAGATGCTACCTTTTCACCATCTGGACTCCAATCAACAGAAAATACCTTTCCAAAATGAGATCAGAATTAAATGTAAGTCACGTGTACTTTTTTCCATATACATATAATACAGATCAAACCACCCAGCAGTTTGAGGGCACAAACCTCATCTTCATGGCCTGGAAGATCCTGTTTCAATTTATGTGTCCTGATATCCCAAACCTACATTGTTAAACAAATTTCAGTTGGCGTCAGATACTATCCTGTTTGATATGAGGTGATCATCTTTGCAAATACAATTACACTCATTCAACTCACGTTCACATTTTGGTAAATATGTGGTACATTCATGATCCTGTATAGTATAGTCATACATCCAAATCCAAATGGAAATGGTTAAAAGTATATTTCAAAATGATCCATTACATCTATTTAAATTATCATACCAAAAAAAAAAAAGATAACTTCCACAATTCATTTCAGAAACCCATTACTAGCAAACAGCAGTCGATATTGGTAAACATTTACCTTCAGGGTGGAGTCTTTACTCCCACTCAGTAGGAGCCGACTGTCAGCAGACCAACTATACACAACATGAAATATAATTAATAGCCATAGTGCCACAAAAAAGAGATAAATCGAAATTAAAGAAACCACTTAAAAAATACCTGATTTGATAAACAGGCCCAACATGACCTCGGAAAGCAGCAACAAATTTCCCCGTTGCACCATTCCATAACTTGACAGACTTATCGAATGAGGCACTCGCTATCCATTGCCCATCCGGTGAAAAATAAACGTGGTTAACGAGCTGCAGACAGACATACAACAGTATTACTAATCATCAACTTTAATTAAGAAACGGTTCGAGCGTTTATATAGCTTTCATTTCAAGAGTAATGTGAGTGAATTATGGGACACTTTGAGTTAACATTTAAGTGTCTATTGCACTACCAAGAGCTGTAAATGAATGCTCTCGTAATATCATGCCATAAAGCACATACTCGGCAATACCAAAGGTATAAACTTCATCACATTCAACTAGCGTACTTTACATGTAACAAAGGAGAAAATAGGCTACAGAAAAACAGTTTTTACCTGCTGATGACCCGTCATTCGAGTTTTAGGCTGTTTGCTGACAGCGGGTTCCCAAAGGAACATGGTAAAATCATCAGATCCTGAAACCAGTCTTTCGGGAGCATTGCCTTTCATTTTGTTGTACCGTTGTAAGGCAACCTACAGAGAGCAAACACCTGATGTTACAATACAAACTTTTAACTGCAAAAAGACTGGTAAAAAAATCACTTTCTCAATATAACACACAAATTTGAAGCCGCTTGCACTCATATGCATCAATTACCACAAAAAGATCTTTACCTCTTTCATTTGCTCCGGAGATGAATATTGCTTTCCAGTGTGATCAAATGCGCCAGTACGAAGTACATATTCGGTGCTTAGTGCGAGGGAATTAACCCAATGCCCATGGCCCTACATATAATCAAGAGAAATAATGAAAAAACTTACAAAGAGAATAACACAGGAATGGTTAAGTGGGATATGAAGCACACTTCTTATCAAATAATGTTATAAAGAAGTAAAAATTTAGATAGATCGTTATGTTAACCTTGAGATCACCATCAAACAATTTGTAGCATTCACAATTTCAAACACAAGTTGCTCTATCTCTAAGTGTTACCACATCTAGTAAAAGCAAAAATTCACATACAAAGTAGAAGTGAACACAGATTGATATTGAAATGTCAAAAACTAACCAGAATAAGTAAAACATGATTTACAGATTGGCAATAGAGTTCAGTAACACATAAATCTAAAGAAATCAAGGAACAAAAATATATCCGAGAAAACCTTTAATTCACGAATTAATTTCCCTTCCGTAGTCTCCCAAACTTTGATAGTACAATCCTGGGAGCTGTAACAGTTCAGATGAAAATATTAATATCAAAACCGGAGCATAGTATAGACTTATTTTCTATGGTAGCTCCTGCTTACATTTTATTGATACTTTGACCGAAAGTTTTGCATGCAATTGGTAACTGAACATTTTCAAAGTAATGATTTCCATTTGGAAGGAGTGCCACCATGCACGCTGACTACTTGAAAATTCTCCAGTGTGTATTTTTCAGTGAAACTTAATTACCAAGTTATATAGATACTTCATATTCTTTATGAAAGCCAATAAAAGATTAGGTTGTTTATCATATTTTTGTTGGCAGAAACAGAAACAGAATTGACAGGTTTTTGCATGAGAAAGTAACATATATTATTAGCTTAGCAAAGTAGACAGACTTAATTTAACAAGAGAGCCATCGTTATTGCATATGCAAAAACCTTCTCTAGTATCTCAGTATAATCAGTACTTAATCAAGAGTAACATTCTTTAGTTATATATGACACTCTTAAGAAAAAAATTAACAGATATGCTGCAGATAACAAACAAAATGGCTTACCCAGTATATATAACTCCATCTCCACCCCATTTTACACAAGTAATAGCAAGTGTATGGCCAGTCAGAATAATTACGCGGCTCTTCATTGTAATATCCCATATGCGTGCATCACCATCTTTGCTAGAACTTACAAAGCGACGAGACGGAGCTTTCAAGTGAAGTGGTTCCCAAGAGATACCAGTGATCCATTTTTTGTGCCCCTGTGACATGGAAAATTGAAGATGATGCTTCAAAATATCAATTGAACCCATTTCTTCCTTATGTTACATGATGTGGAAAAATGATGTTTGACCAGATTTTATGTAATTACCTTAAGAAGCTAATCCTTGCAAGCCAGGAATTATATATTATATTAAATAAACAGGTACAAAGTCACAAAAAAAGGGATAAAACACATTGGATGAATTATGCAACACACTATGAACTCATGATACCAAATTACAATGAACTGAAACTTATGAACATGATCATCATCAAGTACGAAGACTTACAACAAGCGAATTGCATGATGGCTTCCCAGTTTTTGGGTCCCAACACTGAAGTTCTCCAGCCTTGCTCCCACTTGCAAGATGCTTACCATCTGGTGACCATGCAATACAAAGAACCCAATTTTTGTGCCCTGAATTTAAGAAAAAAGGAAAAAAATGAATGCATGAAGTACCGCCAAACGAACAACAAAACATTTAAACGCATTTTCTACACATAAACGCAACACTATCTTCTCGGAGAAGTACAACTAATAAAGGTAAGTTATATGTATTTTGTTGCAATAACTCATCAAACATGTCTCAAACATTCAAATTTCTAAAAGACACTATCTTTTCTTTCTTGTTCATGGATATTGTTGGGAACAATTTACTATCTTTGCTTTTATGTTTTGGAGTGAAGGGGAATTGTGGGGAATTGTAGGGAATTGGAACAATACTATGATTAATGTTCACTAACCAACCTTTACATGTGAACATCGGTGTCTGGGTGTTAAGATCCCACAGTCGGACAGTAGTATCACCAGAACCACTTGCAAGATGTCGCCCATCAGGGCTAAATGCAACTGAGAGTACAGCCTCTGCATGACCTGTAGTGACAAAATAGTAATAGGGGACATTTAAGCTTATTAGAAACTAAATGCCGACTATGGCGCATATACATCAAAATGGAAGACAATTTAAATGTATCAACGAAAGGCCTAAGTTTAAAATAAAATTACAAAAAAAACAGCCTCTACTTGTTAACAGAGGCCATACCATATCACGTAGATTTATTGGGAAAATAAATACATACCTGCAATAGTTGCAGAACAGCGGTGAACAGGACGAATTCGGAAGACAGCTTGTGGTTGATAAACTATTGACAGTACCTTCTCCACAGAAACTGCACAGTGTTTCGACCAGAGAACAATATCAACAAACAAAATACCTATAGTGCTTCTCTATTCTAAAACAAACAAGGAAGACAAACCTTTATTTTTCTGCAAGTAAGCTTCCAGTGTCTGAATAAGCTCATGGTCCGCTATATAGAAAGCATATGGGAGCTTTTCTTCCTGAACAATATACACAGCAGGTAATTCCAAGATTGAAAATAAAAATATTTGATTTACATCTAATAAACCAAGATTGAAAATAATGCACCCAAAATTGGGCCACTAGATCTCAAGTCCAAAAAGATCAAAGACATTTTTAAAATGGAAGAATAGGTAAAAATATAGCCACTTATGCAGAAAATATCAAATTTCAATAATTTGGTATTTAGCTAAGAACAAAAAAGTAGATGAATAATAAAAATGCAGATGAATAGCTCTGCTACGACTTCGGCCAGAGAAAATTCAACCCTTTAAAGGATGTCCCTAGCAATTCATTTGTAGGTTCCCTTTTCGTTTCGATGACAAATCCAAAGAATCAAATAGATACTTACATTTTTTAGAATCGTGTTAACAATTTGTTGAAGTTGTTGAGGGCCAGCGTTTTGGGGAAGGTACATGGGAGCTCCCAATTGACTGCCTTCGTGGTCCTTCAATTGACACATCACGTTATTCATCATCGTCTCCATAGCCCCTACTGGTTCCATCAGCATTCCTGAGATTCTGCAACTTCGGTAATGCGAAAGTGGATTAGGGTTTTAGCTGGGTTTTTAATAGTAAGATCATTAAAATTGCTGGTCTGCTAATGAACACGGCCGCATTAGTGGGCCAAATAGCCTTAACTATAACCAGCCCAAATTATAAGCGTTCCACGCTATAAAACTATAAAAAGTAAAATTTTTCCCTTTTTTTTTTTTTTTTAAGTTTAAAAGTTTCTATTCACCTCTCTTTTTCTTATTATATATTTTTAATTTTAATTTTAATTTTTAAAAAGATGATATATGTAATTTTAAATTATTTTAAATGTATTTAAC
>JAYMTC010000254.1:0-13208 GCA_036897605.1 Melianthus villosus
AATGGATGTTTTTTTTTTTTTGTTTTTTTTTTTTATGATTCATCCAAAATTGGTTATAAAAAGTTAAATTTCATGTGCACAAGTGATAGAAGCAAATAAAAGCAACAAGTTACTGAAATACCTCGT
Source organism: Melianthus villosus (assembly GCA_036897605.1). Classification (NCBI taxonomy): domain Eukaryota; kingdom Viridiplantae; phylum Streptophyta; class Magnoliopsida; order Geraniales; family Francoaceae; genus Melianthus; species Melianthus villosus. Next base: position 127 of record JAYMTC010000254.1, read on the forward strand.
GAAATCGGAAGAGTTGTCTGTTTCTGAATCTCTTCGCAATAATGGAATTACTATTTTAGTTCTCACATATTAATTAACTTATTTTTTTAAGGAAATAACAAATTTTGCACAATTAAAAATTTAAAGACCAATATGATAAAAAAAGGAAATGGGTGATTAACCAGAACACTTCAATACAAAAAGAACAACTTATGAATATGTAGTTTTGGTACATCAGTGAAAATAAACAGCAAACGCAACATAGTCATTTTATTTAGAGTCTACAACTCCCCAAATTTTATAATTGTAGACGAATATGAAACTGAATCTGTTGAAAATCGTAGTTCATTATTCTTCTGTTACTCAATTGACATTATATATAAAGAGGTGATTCTGAATTTTGAATTGAGATTTTCATTTTTATTCTTATTTTTGCTAAAATATGAAATTTCAATACAAAACCAATCTCACAATATACAAAACAAATACTATTTAAAAAATAGTCTGGTAAAAATTAATGCAAATAACCAAAAACTGGTAATGATTTTTCTTGTAATTTAACATAGCATGGTTGAATCAGCAAGGAATGGTACTTTTGGATCCTCTCAGATCTTACAGATTTTGGAAGAAATTTACTAAGCACCGCTCTGTGATGAAAAAGTAGGTGCTTTGCCAAGGGGTATCATGATATCCTTCATAAGTTCATACTCTTCTGCAGTTACTGTACCATCCAGCACCTATTCAACCAAACATTAAAACCGACAGATACAAGTATATACATACAATATCATTGTAAATGAGGCCAGTAGATATCCCAAAATGAAAATATGGATCAAATGGACTTCATATCACAACCTTACTGACTTCAAGCTGCTGTTTATGTGGACTGCAAATACTCTGATCAAGAAATATGGTAATCGAATCCAATTTTGGAGATGATTGTGTACCATAAAAGTTTGTTTTTAACACATCTTGAAGGACTAACAATACAACTTCAAATACATCTGAAATTGATTGCTTTTGATTCTTAAATATAAGTTAATAGTATTATATGGTTCATCATACTTCAATGGAACCACATTCTGGGAGTTAGTTTTGTTAGTCAACAAACACAGCCCAATGGATTCGAGGAGGTTGATTTTGGGTATGCGGATGTATATGGACTGTAGAGAAGATGAGAACTTGGATGAAGATGATGATGTGTTAGATTTTAATGAATAATAAAATCTATTAATTTTTTTGTGCTAGCTGCTTGGATGCTAGAAACTTAAAGCATAATAGATTAAAGGGTCTGGAAAGTTTCTGCTGTATTCATGAACCATGTTTTACATTTTCCTAGATTAAATCGCATATGTTGTGTTTCATGAACCATACATGCTGATATATTTGAATATTTTGCTGTTAATATTAGCCGCTTGAGCTGTTAATATTCTTCCACCTATGATACATATACCTTTTTAACACGACGCCAGTCTTGCTCGGGTAAGTGCCTAACATGGCCGCTAGTGCCTTGAAGCACAAAGGATCTAGGCACCTGAGGGTGCCTATGGTTTTTCAAATATTACGTTGTCTATAAAAATTGTAGAGAATATATCTTACCTTGTGAAACAATATTCTGCTGTTAGTCATGTGTGACATGAGTAGAGGCATCCTACACACTGACAGAGCTTCAAGCAACAGAAGAACGACGACTTTCCACTGGTTCCTTCGTAATGGAGGACTTGCCTTCATAAAAGACATTGTATCCAACAAGTACCCCTGCAATGAGGAATCTTAGTGACCTTGGTAGACAAACAGTTCACTATTCGAAATATGTGAAAAATAGGTTACCAAGAGAAATATTATAATCCATAATGCAATCTTGCCAAATATTAAGATTGGCAAACTAAACTTTACAGAGATACGAAACTTGGAAACTAATAAGGTTTGAAGTTGTAAAGACTAACTAATAATTTTTATTTTATATTCATATTTTATAAATAAATAAAGAAAGAATGAAATAATCTTCTTCTCATTGTAATAGTGGTCACACTTCCATAGATTGCATAATTATACCATTCCTTTCTCCAGAACAGATACTGGTATTGGCAGTTTCAGCACAAGAACAACGTCAGGTGAAACCCGAGCAAGACAACAATCGATAGTTTGCCTGATTTCAGAGGAGCGTCCATCCTCCAAGAAGACTTTTTGAGGGTATTCCCTCCCATTAATCATCTGATACTCTTCATGGAAGCTTTCATCCCGTCCATATACATAAGCCATAGTTGAAGATGTTATCCATTCAAATAGTGCCATCCACATTGTTGCAAAAGGTGATAACTAAAGGACATTAAAGGTTGTTGCAGTCAGAGAATCATTTTAATTGAAAATAAAGATGATAGTGGTTTCAAATTTTATCTATAAACTTACATCCATGCTGAACCCCTCTGGCGGACCATCAAACCAAGAACTATCAGAGTCTAACAAATCAGAATGAGCAGTCCCAGGTTTAGTCGGCCACTTCACTGGAACTGGTTCTGGTTCAAGTATATCAGCATCTTCAGACAATTCCCTTTCATCAACATCATGTTTGTGCGGCAATATAGTAATTCCAGCTTCAGAAACTGAATATTTTTAATGTGCAAGAGACATCAGGAAAGACATTATATATTGGGAAATGAAATTAATTACACATACTTGCGGTCTACACTGTAGTGACATACCAGCATCAGTGACATCAGTCTCTCCTGAGGCAACAGCTTCAGCTGCCTTGGTCAATGCCATTGCGCAGGCTTCTGCTGATGCAAATCGCAAAACATCTTCTTCATCTGCATCAGCATTGGATGAACCAGAACTGTTTGCACTAGCTGAAACAACAGAACCTGCTTTCACATCTTCCATTTCCCCAACCTCGCAAAGATTTCTACTTCTAGCATTAACACTATCCTGATCAGCCCAAGTAACAGAATGACCAAGTTTCTTGGAACCTGAAGTCTTAAGAGAAGATTTGAGCATAGTTTCAAGTGATCTTTTTGCTTCCTCGTCGTATGATCCTCCTCCTGCTTGAGTATTTTCTATAAAATCAGTCTGACATGGCTTCGACCTCTCAGGTACTTCCACAGTGATAAACTCGTCTTTCATAGTAGTTCTACTTTTCTCATCCGAATGCAATTTCGTTTTCAAATTGTTTGGACTATGTTTGGATGAAATTTCTAATCTGGCGAATTTATCCACAATGACCATATTAGTATCTTTTCCTTTTGGCAATTCTAATATGGTTGGAGAAGAAGTGTCATTGACTAATGATCCAGGTTTTGAAACGCTGTATTCGTCACTTGTAATTATGGTACTCATGAAATCCATCTCATGGAAAATCAGGTCCTTATTGTTTCTAATATTCTTCTCATTAGCATCAACACCTGCAATCCCAACCAAGTTCAATTACAACAATTTGTCACATTGAAGATAACTAATGTGCATTACCACAATCATCACATGCTTTCTAAAATCTGAACAAATAAATTTCAAAAAAAGCAAGGTGTAAGTGCATTGAATTTCTACCTTCTTTACCCCTATCCCTACGAGGAGGATGCTTCAATTGTCTATCCCTACGCGGAACATACCCTTCAATAGCATCTGAAGGACCAACCCAATCTTCCATAGAAACATCCCCACCCTTGCCCAAATTCTCTCGAATAACCAATTTCGACAACCCTAAATCCCCATCCTTCTCCAAACCCTCAGACTCCATCTTCAATTCCTCAAACAACCTCATCACCTCATCAAACTTCCTCTTACTCACGACCTCGCACCTCTCCTCATACAAACTCCCCGAAAAAGCGCGGCTATTAACAACACATTTAGAAGAACAATACATATTCGTCTCATTAAGGTCATAAACCTTGTGCTCCTTGAGAGAAATTCGATACCGGCCCTTCCGAGCTCGCTCTGACGGCAATTGATTGGGGCAGAGTGGGTAACCGCAGATTTTGGCAATATAGCGCTCTGTAACAACGTCCTCGTAGTCTTTCCGAGAGATTATGGACCCTGCGGCGAAGAGTTGGTGCTCGGTTTTAATGCCGTCGAGGAGAGACAGTTGCAGCTTGTGTACTGTATCTTTTACAGAAATTGATGGACTCTTCTTCGCCATTGTATAAACTTTTGATGCAACAGAGAACTTTTTATCAAAATTTCCAGTTAATCACTCGTCTGATGTTTGAGGGTTTCAAGGGTTTCCCAGTGCTGTTCTTTGCTCTTTTGCTATTCATTTTATTTTCTTGTATTATTTGTACCCCCGACAAATCTCGAGTATCAAGGACCAGGCACGTGGCAATTTTTTTTTTTTTTTGATAAATGCCAAAATTCTTTTATGAAAGTCAATATATTTTAATTTTATAATTACCGAAATTACTAATTCAAACCATAATTACAGTAGGCAAGAGCAATTTTTTTTTTTTTTAATTCAATTAGCATATATGTGAAATTTTAAAAAGATTGCACATAAATATAAGGAAAAATATGGAACTAACAACTTATTGAATCTATAATCACATAAAATCTTATCTTGAAAAAACAGGTTGATATATTTCTAAAATTTAAAAAAAAAAATTAATATAACAATTAAATAAAATTATAAAAAAGATACGTATTTAAGAAAATATTGAATTTTACAAAAGTGCTATAAAAAATTGGAGAAATAAAGACGAGAGATAATAGGAAGGTTAAAAATGAAAATTCAAAAAATGGGTACAAAATAAAGTAATTGAAAATACATTTAAATTCTAATAAAAAAAACATTTAAATAGAAAGGTTAAAAATAAATAATTAATAAATGATGAGTAGTTGCTAAGTAATAAACAGTAATTTCTAAAACAATTTTTAAATGTTATGCATGTTGAAATTATAGAATTAAATGATATGAATTCATTCTCTGTCCCTATTGTTCCTGTATAGAATTATTTATTTATTAATTTAACTATAAAATATCAAATATCTTTAAAATAAATCAACACTTCTAATTTACTTATATATTTGAACGTATAATTTATTTATGCAATATAATTCATTCATTAAAAAAAATAACAATTAAAAACAAAATATCCTAGTGACATTTTTCCATAATTACTAATATTTAATACTAAATTTCAGAATTAAAATTATATTAATATAGGGAGAGTTAACTCTTTTGGTTCATGGTTATATGATTGATGAACACACAGATTTTGTGTTTTTGCCTTCAATTTTTATCTATTACTTAGTGATTGTCATTTTGGGGCATTGGCATTTGATATTCCAAGTCTTCCTTCTCACATTCCCCTATCTCAATTGGGGCTACTGTTCCTTCTTCAACTAAGTTCTTCATTTCCCTGTCCTTTCCCCATATAACACCATACAGCCCTGCCACCACCAGGAATGATCCTAGAGCAGTTCCAACGTATAACTTCTCGTGAAACAGCGCCCAGCTGAGTACTGCCACGATCACTAGTAACAATGGGCTGAATACCGACACATATAGAGGACCTTTCTTTTGTATGCTCCATGACATTAGGCTAAATGCCAATGCTGATGCCACAGCTCCCTGCAATTATTTTGAAAATAAATATGTATGCAAATTTGAAATATGATTAAATAATTTCATACCGCATAAAGAGAGGCGATTAGCCTAATGTTGGAGCTCAATGACCAGGCAGAAACATTGCGGTCCATGGATAATGCAATGATACAACATTGTATGCTTGCCATAAAACACATCATTGTGGTGCTTGTGTAAGGTGCTGGAAAATGTTTGCTTAATTTGGCCTGGATGACTAACCATATTGCCCAAGCAAAAGAGCTGAAAAACAGAAACATTGGACCGGAAATTGAAATGCCATTTTTGTTACTACTTGAATCTCTTTCAGTCACTTGGTCAATGTACTTCCAATGGATCTTTGATTCACTTATGTTAATAATATGTCCAAGGTAAAATGACAGAAACATTGCTCCTCCTACACAAATTACTGGGCCTAATAGTTTTGCTTGACCTGCCAACTTCCTTGTTCCAGCTAATTCTTACCTGCCAAACACCCAATTTAGTAACAACAAATTATTATATATGTGTATATATTAGCATTAACCCGTCTTATGCACACGCGCCAGTGAAAAAATGTAAAATATATATACATAAGGGTAAAAATGTTGTAAGTTAAAAAATTGAAGTACCTGAAGATAACAGCAAAAATAAAAGTGAGTGCTGGCAGGACATTGGAAAAAGCACAAGCAATTGTTGGGGTTGAGTCTTGGAGTCCAAGAAAGTAAAATACCTTGGTTGAATGTTGCACTGCATATGATATTTAATTCAGGTTAGAGTAGAATTTTTCAGGAAAGGAAAAGAAAATAGCCAAACACTAACCCAAAGATGGAAGAGAGAAAATTCTGGGACAAAACAGGCCTTGTTATTTTGGGTCTTGTTTCCCTGCATAATTATATGAAATTAGCCATCAATAATTCATTAGTAATACAAAGAGCCTAAATCCATGGGAAAATTATCTGATTTTCGCATGTAGATCGAAGGCCAAAATAAAGATAAATTTTAGTTTTTGGAAAGCAATTGAAACTTGAGAGAGATAAGTACCAGATTATCAAAGAGATTGAAGCTACGGTAGCTCAAGAAAGCGATCAAGGCTTCCTACATAAGATGTTCGTTTATAGTACATTGAATTTGGATGAGAAACCATAGTGATGTTCCTCTTCTTAAAAGCAGCAACCATAACCTGCAACAACCGAGTAAACGGGTTCCCTGATGGATCCAACATCCGGTACCACGAGTATACAACTATCAATGACAGAACAGAAATGAACATAGCAAGTCATAATAATCTTGTATCAGGTAGCCAGTTACCTTTCTTTCTTTTATAGTTGATAGATCAAGTAAAACTTAGTGCTTAACAAGAAGTATGTCTGAAAGGAAAAAGAAAATATGTTAAACCAATCTTAATAAAATGATTCCTTTGTAGGATAATACTTACTTTTTCTCCCTAGTAAAGCCTGCAAAACCATATACTGTAGGTTAGGTTCTGTATGTTTTTGAATAAAAGTGAATGTAACATTTTTATACTAAAACTATTATTATGTCCTTATTTATTTTTGTGCATCATCACCTAGAGTTGAAGTTTTCTCACAAATTTATTGCACAATAAAATGTTTTATTGCTTGAAAATGAATGTCGACATAGACACATATCATGCTCCTTCCAAGAAGCAACCATAACATAACAAGAGCCATTCAGAACACTTTCTTTGGTTTATCTTATCGAATTAGTCCTCAGTCTAATGGTTCATTTCAGGTGAGACTCATGCATGAGACAGGTTATGAAATTGGAAATGTAGATGCCACACTAATTATTCAAAGACCAAAACTCAGTCTGAACAAGGAAGCCATAAGGGCCAACTTAACTAAGTTGCTTGGAGCATACATTTCTGTTGTAAATTTGAAAGCAAAAACTCATGATAAGGTTGACAGTCTTGGGGAAAATCAGAGTATTGCAGCTCATTCGGTGGAAGTAACTAAAAGGAATCCAAGAACACAACAAAATCTCCAATAAGCATTAAGAAAACCAGAATCAGATCACAGCAAATGCAACCAAATCACTAAAAACCAATCAGGTTCATAATTTAATAAGCAAATTCAAATGAAATTAACACATCAATCCACAATCAAGACCTGTAAATGCTTCCAAAAACAGAGTTCTAATAATATAATTTTTTTTGTCGTTTTAAAAATCAGGAAATGACAACCTCAACATACTGATAACACGAAGATACAAAAAATCTGGGAAATAAACCAGAACAGAGTGTCGAAATCTTACCTCGCAATTTTCAGGCGATTTTTACCCATCTTCTTCTCCTCATTCGACTGATCTTCCTCACGGGACTAAAGCCTCCGTTCGTCTTCGTCTCCAGAATATATTGGATGTTTAGAACTGAAATCAAACCGATGGAATTCAATTCGCATAATGGAAAAACTGAAATCAAACCATTGCAGCATGATGTCTAGAACTGGAAAGGCTTGCAGGATCAAACAATCGTGCTCTTGGAATGTAACTATACAACCATCCATCGTGTTCTTGGATGTTTCGCAGTTAGGACATGGTAAAGATTGGGCTGCAATTCTAAAATATGTTGGGCTGGAAAGAAGGAAAGACTTGGGTTGACTTAAAAGAAACATTTGTCATTTAACTTATTTGCAGCATTTAAATAATTACCATTAATTAAATGTTACTAAAACTCTAATTTTTAGTAGTGATAATTAAGGGAGTCCAAACCTTTTTCATTCCTAGAACACGATAAACATCTTATAACAATTTTGAATTTCTTTTTATCAGTGAGATTGTTAGGTCACCCACGTATTCCACGATATGAGATAGGCGAAGTTATATACAGTCACAATCGTAGATTCATACTTCCGTAAATAAACTGGCTCATATAACTGATTAAATTATGCGAGCATCCTTCAGAGACGACCGCGACTCATCGCGGAACACTTTCTCACTACTTATTTAGTGAGATAAGTGTGAAATTATCCTCTACACGACTCTTGATATTTTTTCGGGACTTGAATACGAGAACATAAATGGAAGAAATAATGGTCAAAGTTTAGACCGCTCAGTGCAATTCTACCTATATAAAAGATAAAATTAATAATAATAAATTTGAAAAAAAAATTGTCTTAAATGTTTTTTAATTATACAATAAATAAACATTTTTAAAGTGTATTGCAATTATAGGATGCAGTTTCACTACCCATGCCAAAATTTGAAACCTCTTGGACATCTACCACGCGCCCACTTCGGAACTTAGCAGTCCCTGCCCCACAATATGTATAATTTTTTGAATATTCAAGTGATACACTATCTTAGAAAGCATCACACAATTATATGACCGAACATTGTCAGAAAAGGATTGGTAACTGAGGCAATCATTGTGAGAAAAAGATTGCACAACCATGCGAGTTTAAGTGTTCAGAATCATGATTTCCTGAGACCAAAGCGCAGGCGAAAATCAAATAAAAAATTGACCGGACATATCTTGGACCAGAAAATATAACACATTGTGATATCCTCATTCACTACCTCATGCATTCTTTTACATGATATATAACATAAAAGTTCCTGATTGCTTGCTTGTTATGATCTAGTTGCATGGGTTGGTTGATTAGACAGTAAAATTTAGTGAAAAAGCACAAACTGATATAACAATGACAATACTAAAAATTCCGAAATTCTAAAAAGGAAAAGCAAATAGAGAATAGTCTCACCATCAATCGATACTTCCAATGCCTTTTCTTTGGAAGAAGAAGCATTTTCACTCAAAAGGAGGTCTATATTTTCCGCAACAAATGGTGGAACTCTTAGTATGAACTGTTTCTCCATGACTACAACATTCAACACCGTATAAAAACCATATAATGAAGCTTGAAATTAGCTTATCAACATAATGCAAAATTCACATTTTCAAAATCTGCACGATTAAGAAAAGTATCAACAGGCAGGCAAAATTATTAGCGCTTAACAAAATAAGGTTGTAATTTCAATTAACTGAGTCATCCAACTGATATCCTGGAGAGCGACGTTAATTAAGAGACCTAAAACACATTAATTTGATATGGAGTTTCCAGAGCATGAACACCCTGCAAACTCAACGAATTACGAGCTCACACATAATCAATACTCTGTATGAACCCAAAACAGACTGAAAAACATTGTCCAATAAATTGTAAAGAAACTGCGCGATACATATGAATTAGGGTTTTCCAAATCCGAAGACAACTTACAGGCGACTTGAAGAAGGCTTGTATTATCGATAAGAGGAGCAAGGAGTACTTCGATTTTGCGGGTTGATTGTCTATGGTTTGATTTGGGGAACAGCTTGCTTCGTCGTTTTACCCAATTAACAATTATAATTGGTTGATCATGTTCGTTTTTATATCTTATTTAGAATATCAGGTTTCGAGTTTAATTTTAAGTTTGGAGACAAATTTTTATCATTTTTTTTTTACTTTTTCCTATTGATGAAATACTGAAAAATAATTCGATAAATATCTTCCATTGATGAAATAATAGTACCTTCCTCTTTTTCCAATTGAAATACTGGAGGTAAATTCTTTTTTGACATATATTTATCATCCTGAAATTATAATGAAACTTTTTCAAATAAAATATGAATAATAAATTGTTACTGCACCTTTGTGCACCAATCTATTTTTTTGGACAAATGATAACACTAACATTATATGCTGAGGGAAATAATTTCTCAACACTCACATGCTAATAATTGTCTTTATTATTTATTTAAAAATATTTTATTTATTTGTCATTATATTAACATAAGTAATTTTATGTTGAAATTTTTATTTTTTATTTAAAATATGATTTCCACCAGAGAATTACCTTATTCAAATATAATTTCAAAAATAAATACATGATAACCTAGTTAATATACTTAATTTGTAAACTAGATAAACATACATTAAAATGTTTAAGTAATTTAAGTTTAAAATAAAGAAAACAAATAATTTAAAAACACAAAAAAAAAATTGAAAATAGACGGATGATATAAAATGAATGTAATATTTTATTATTGGTGAGTGGTAAATAAAAAACTCCAAAGACATTATTGATTACAATACAAAATCAAGAATCAGTTTCTCCTCCCTTGAAACTACCATCATAGACTTGTGGCTTATTTATTCTCAAGATACAATGTACTATATTAAATAGGGAAATCAAATCTTTGCAAATTCAACCGTATTTTTGCCATCATGAGGCTTCTTGAAGAAATATCTGACGTAGTCGGAGTACAAAACATGCTTGTAAATTGGCTTCTCTCCAGTTTCCAGCACTTCAGGTAGAGGAGATATGATGTCTGAAGGTCTTGGGTTGACGAAAATTGGGATTGAGATCCTATTCTTTGTTCCATTTGCAACAACACGATGTTCAATACTCTTATACCTGCCATTGCTCATGATTTGCAGTGCATCTCCTACGTTAATTACAATGGATCCACTTATAGGAGGGACATGAATCCAACTTTTTCCATTTCTTCCAAGAACATAAAGCCCACCAACTTCATCTTGAAGCAGAAAAGTGAGTGTTGAAACATCAGAGTGTCTGCCTATGCCCACAGTTAGCTCGGGGTTTGGACAAACGGGGTAGTAGTTAAGGTTAATCCTTTTCGAACCCATTAAAAGAAATTGTTTTGTTTCATCTATTTCCTTCACATTTATCCTCTTCATTAGCACCTCTAGTATCATTTTGATCACAAATTCAGACCTCTTCATGTAATCTAGCACTTGATCCCTGGCACATACACACAAACATTCATTAGTTCATCTGGTAGTTAGGTTGAAATGGATGTATGTAAAGGTATGTTGACATGCATGTATGAATTGCACATGTTCTTGGTGAACTTACTTGCAAGCCGGAGGCCACAGAGCCAAGGCCTCATCCTCGGAAACGTAAAAGAGACTGAGAAAATCTTTCCACTCCATAGCTTTCTCTGCTTGAGGACTAAAACTTGTGCCAAACCTGACATTGGTAGTAGGGGAATTCTCTTTCAAGTACTTACCCTTCTCCTCTGCAGGCATGCCAAAGAAATTGTGAGTTGCATCCTTAACATTCTCAAGAACATCAATGGGCACCCCATGGTTAACAATCTGGAAGAAACCCCACTTCTCAGCAGCATCACATATTGAATCAGACACCTTAGGATCATCCCAGTTTGAGACATCAATAATAGGTATTGAATCATTCTCAAGGTCGGTCACATTGATCCTTTCTTCAAGAGGTTGAATGAATTGCTTGGGAAGGTTTTTTAGACCAATCTCAGAAAGACCCTTAACCCCATTCCCTTGATTCAAGACAAAATCAGTGACATCCATTAGATATTGGTGAATGTTTTTGCTAACAATTGAGGTTGCTTGTAGATTATGAAGTAATTAAGCTGAGTAGAAGAGGTGGTGATGGTGGTGCAATGTAGATGGTAACGCATTTATAATGTGCATGCACTGTCCAAAATTGACTTTCGACTCTCCTACTGGAAATTTACTTACATGATTGTTCAGAGGACCTTAGGGTTGGCTGCAACTCTGGGTTGGTGTGGTAGGTTGCATAGAAGCCCATAATGTACATTATGTGTAAAAATCACATTATGCTATCAAATTTTAGAAAAAGTTCTATAAAAAAAAAATAGTAATTAATAATTTCGTCTAAAATTAAAGCCTCTGAACTTTGGATATCTTTCTAAAAAAATATTTTCTAAAATTTTAAATTTTCTTATATTTGTTTTGATGGAAAATATGTTTAAACTTACGAGTCTATATTTTATAATATATATGACGTAAAAATTCAACTAATTGAGTAATTTTTTTTTTAATTTTGATTGACGATTTTTATTTAAAAGAATTTCAATCAAATACAACCAAAATTTTGTTTTTTTTACAAAAAGATTCCTAAAAAAACGTATTACACTTTTAAAACTTATACTATTATCGGTTTAGGATATTCTGGTTTGTTTTGGAATTTGTTGAAAAAAACTTAGCATACTTCCACTAGCTTGTCCTTAGAAACCTAAATCTGTTCAAACGCTCCATGTGAATAAATGATACATGTCATATTAGACCCGTTTGTTTGTTTGTTTGTTTGTTTGTTTACGACTTTTCTGAATAGCTTATTTTTTCTATCGACTTAAATTAGACACGTATATTTCTTACCACTGCATTCAATTCCATTTAATTCGATTTAACATTTATTTGTGTACCACTTTTCATAAACTTAATCATATCCATTTTTTTTACAAAAATCATATCTATAAGATTACGAACCTTGACTTAGACTTGAGCACAAAATATGGTTGTACATGATGCGGTTGAAAACCTCGCACAATAATTTTGTGACACGATATGATAACACGAATATGATAGGCTACATTAATTAATGAGTTAGTGTTTAGCATAAATGAGTTTGAATCATTAACGGGTTGACGGATTAGACAAAAAAATAATAAGCGGATCATAAACGAGTTGACCTGCTAAACATGATAAGACACATTTATTTTAAATTTATAAAAATAAATATACATTCCATTGGT
>JAYMTC010000255.1:0-13206 GCA_036897605.1 Melianthus villosus
AATTGCGGAACCACATAAATTCTTTGTGTTTTTTCCATTCTCTTTTTCTCTTGTGATATTCGATTCTTATATTTAAAAATTTCACATAAAATTTGAGTAGTTACTCGAGCGAGCCTAGAGTGGAGCCTGGCGTCTTGGACTACAAAGGGTCTTGATGCTTCCCCCTAACACTTTTGTAACTACTAACACTTTTGTAACTACTGAGTTGATCCAATCCAAACAACTTACATTGTCAAATAGTTTTTTTTATGTGAACAGGGGGTTAAGTTTAAAATGCATGTATCATATGCAAAAGGTAATATTTATTATTTAAGTTTCAACATCATACCAACTAGCAACTGGTACACAAAAATTTCCTCCATTATTTAATTTACGACTCTCCTTGTCTCTTTGCATCAAATCAAATAAGTAATCTCATTTCTACCCCTCATTTGAATACATTCCACTTCTATCTATTTTATTATTAATATGAACACACCTCTAGCAATATGCATATGTTAATAGTGTAACTAACAAAGTCCACAGAAATTTAAGCATTCAAACAAAATATTAATAAGACTAGCGTTAGAGGCATTGGGGTTAATGCCTCAAACGCCTTGCCGGAGCCTTACTAACATTGACCATTTTAATTTTAAACATGCTCAGGCAATGGAACTCGCCTGAGAAATACTAGATCAACTTATGAATAAACGTAATTACGCAGGAACGTTTTTTCCCTATAATTTAGGAAGAGAAAGCAATAGGATAAAGGCACATAAAATGATGACAATAACAATTAAAAAGATTGCAGTATCAAAGAGCAATTGTTAAAATGGCACATCTTGACATGCATGGAATAAAAGAATGGGTACATAGTGCTACAACCTTCTTTAACTCATTATGACAATACCAGGATCAGCATTCCAAGGCATAGAATAAGATGACTCATGACCATAGCACAAAATATGCGGATATGATCAAAATGAATATTGGTATCACTAATTGTACGACTCGAGAAAACCAGGTAAAAGAGCACATACCAAAGAAGGTAGTTGACTGTGTGCAAATATAGGATTTGCAATGGCCATCTCTCCAAGAGCCCTCAGCATTAGAGATGAAATTCTCTGCATTTCCCTGACCTTCTCTCTTACTGATGCCTCCTCGATGAGTAGCAACTCCCTTGCCTCTTCTTTTGCAGTCTTTCCTTTTTCTAGTAAATCAAACATACAATCCAAATATAAAAACATCAATAACAAAAACTGGAGCATGTGATGTTGGCAAAACCAATTCAGATAGAAAAACATAAATTCTAAAGTGACATGCCAGATTTCTTCGCTGACTTCCCCATATCCTTTTTCCCAGAACCAACAACTTCTCTGCTAGCTAGCACTCTCTTTATGGAATGATTAGAGTTAACATGATCCTATAAAGAAAAACAACCGGATCATAGGCAACTGATATAACTTAGTTGGATAATAGGCAAAAATAAGAAAAATAGAGAAGATTCCAGAACTACCATGTCATCTTGGTCCTCATACAATCTGAAACGGCCTTTAGCTTGTTTTGTGTTCTTAGCAGCAACAGACTCGGCAACATAAACACCTTGCTCACTGGAAAGCAATCCTTCAGGAGTATTATAAATCTGAAAATCATTTTAAGCCCCAAAATTAGAATACAAGTGAAAAGGAAAAATGAAAGAACGGCATAAATAGAAAAAAGGTGATATAAAAATGTAGTTAATTTTTGCTAACGGAAAAGTCATTATTATGATAATCAATTGTATATGAAGATTTAGCATAAAAAGAGGTGAATGCAGTAACAACCAAGACACAAAAGGCCAGTTAATCATATGTTAAGTTCTAGCGAATGATATATAAGCAGTATATATGTTAATCAACATTGACTCATCCTCCCGGAAAGAACAGCAAATATTTGCTTGATGGTCATTTGACATGTAATTCAAGAACAACCTGAAAGATATATACCTTAATGTCAGTTGCGGAGAGAGTATTGTGTGAAGAATGGTCAGCTAGGTTGTTCAAGTGCTGGAAACAGGCACATAGTTAAGAATAACCAAATAATATCGCGTAATAATATCGTACATCCTATTCACCATGACAGAATTAAGTGGTACGAACTCAATAAACCTTTTCAAACTCTAAATAGGTATCTTTGGGTGTTATAGACATCAACGTGGATAAGGACGATATTGATGCTTTTTGTTCGAACGGATTGACACTCATCAAGCCAGTAGGTCCTAGCAAACCCTGCATAAGATTAACGAATTAAATAAACGTGAAAAATACAAGAAGATTTTTTTTCGAGAGAGAATATCTTAAGCAGATAAAGCAAACTTATGGTCCTGAGAATTAATATAGAAAAATATAAATTATATGAATGAAATGAAACAAAGATATATAAAATAAAATATAGTTAAAAAAGAAAAGAAAAATACCAGCACATGAAGCATAATAAAAGCAAAACAAACAATGTCATCCACAGAAATGCAAACCATCAGCTTTGTGTAGATTGTGAACGGAAAAATTGTACACAAAGAACATCAAACTCAAAAGAGTATCACAAAACAGCATTTAGCACTTTCGAATAATAACTGTTCCGTAAAGTTGGTGAGTTTCCTCTCACTCGAATCAGGAATATCACACCAAACAATAAATGAAAAACAGCTAGGAGAAAATAGCAGCTTTTATAACAATAAATTTTAGTCTTCTCATATCGAGCTCTCTTGTGGGAAAACCAAGTTATCATGTTATCAATGGAAAGTTTTGAACGTTTCATTATAAGAATGTCTTCCAAACAAGTTAGGTATCGCTATCGTATGAATGCTAACAATAATTGTATCTGAAGCATTATGATTCTAAGAGAATAGGAATAACAACAATCAATATCAACAGCATCACGGTTCTGTTGATAATGAGGATAGTATCTGCATTTCAGTATTTCAGAACCATATTTCAGTTTATAAATCCATATTTTCAGAAGCAATGAATGAAAGTCAAAATTGCAGACTTCTATCACCACTTGATAGACACAACACGATGTGCTTCAAAACATAACAAGTTCTAAGTATTCAATATTTAATTACGAAAATGTTTGTGACATTTAACATTCTTGTGGACATGTTTCGTGCACACCTGCCAACAAAAGTAATGTACAATCTAAAAGGCAAAGGAATGCAGCGTAAGTAGTTAGTTTTGGATATACACATATAGATAGAACCACATAGAGCACATGACAAGCTTGCAAGAAAAGTAGCCTTTTACAAAACATAATTTACCTGGCATATACTCCCCACGTTAGAAGAAGTAATGCTAAAGACATCAAAACCAAGTGTCTGCAAGCATTTACCGAGCCTCTGGAACAAGGAAATTGTAAAATTATACCAGGAAAAAACATTCATACATAATCGCTCCAGATTGAGTTTCAACATGCAATGCAAATACATCATTACATGCACAAGAAGCAATTACCAGAAAAACATATGAAAATAATCATCCTTCTCAAATTAAGTGCCCATAAGGATTTTCTTGTTTCAAATGTTTCATTTTGATTTGATTATGAAAAAGTACCAAGTAACTTATGTACTCCTAACCAACAATGTACCTCCAAGTAACAGTTGTCCATAATTAACAGCTTCCTGATATATGGTTAGGTGACAAACGCTCTTTAGAGATAAAGGGCGTGAACTTTTTGTACATCGTATGCCTACCTTTTTTGAAACACTTCTGATTGTTTGGTAGACGGAAATGAAATTATTAGAGATGATGTTCCTTCTAGAAAGGCAAGGTCGAAGTATAGTGTCGAATAGGTAGTTGTAACTGTTGAGTTCTATAGTGGTGAAATCCAATTATGTGTAATAGACACTTCATTTGATAGCAAGAATGGCACAAAAGAAAAGGCATAAAACAGACAACTATAGGTATATGTATTTTCTAAATGTTCCTAAAACTTCATTCAAGGTCATGCATCAAGGAGGTATCCATTAAGACCCAGAGACTAAAAACTAGAGCAGAGGTATTATTAGAAATTACTTTGAATTGAAAAAGTCCGGTCTCAAAGTGATACAGAGAATAAATTTTGGGAATTCATGTCTCGAAGTTAATATGTAGAATCAGCTTAACAAGAACTAAAATTGTAAGTAAGATCATTTTGAAAAAATCACCATATCATGATGCAATTCTTTATTTTTGTGAGAAATTAATAATCGCTTGTTACCATGTGTAAATAAAATTGACTCCAGCACAATTTTATTTAAACTTATACCAATATTGGTATGTTCAATGATTATTGAGTACATGATAAAAATAAAAAATCCTAGAGAATAAAATCTTTCAATGCGTTAAGTAAAGAAGTCTCAAAAGTAAGTGTTATTATCTATATTATAAAAACAAAAAATACATATACATATTGATTTCAAAATTAATTGTTATCAATTGATTATCTTTACATTGTTATTATATCTCTGAAATTAAAATTTTCTAAATTAAGTAATTATCAAGAAATTCCTTTTCGTTTGGTAACTAATTTATGCATATAAATATTTTATTCCAAATACAATTATCATCACATTCGTTTGGCATGACTTCCAACAGTAACTTACTAACTTTTACTTCTGAAAGTCAAGAAAAAAATTTAAGTTACTTCCTCAGGAACACAAAACTAGAAATAAATGAGGATGTTGAAATGGTGGCCAAAAACAAGTAAAAAAAAAAAAAAGCTGAGTTTCACATAATCATTTACACTGTTATTATATCTGTGTCTCGTTTCTTGATCAAATCATCGCGGTACCATTAAAACCTTCAAATAAAATTTGGAAGGGCTTTGTTTTTTCTTTAAGTTTAAGAAAAAGGAATACCACAAACAAATCCAATCAGATAAACCAAAACTCAAAGAAAAAAAATGCCAGGAAGCATGAACAAGATTGGTGATGCTCTCCACATCAGTTGTGACGAGCACAAAGTCGAGCACAAACTGGGCAACACGAAGAGATCGTCGGCAAGATATGTGGAGCTCTCTACAGAGATGGTCACCATTAGATACGGCCGGAAGCATGCGTGTATAATGCACTTAAAACTTCTTTGTTTCAGGATTATCCGTTATATAAGCTATAAATTAATATTATATATGTAGAAATACAATGATAGTATGTTTATTTTCTTCTTCTGAGTGTTCTCCCTGTTTCTCACTTCCTTCATCATTTTTCAAAATTTCTGCAAAATCTCTCGAAGTTTCTCGTTTTGGATTGATGACGAGATTTTGTTCACTGGTTATGAAATTAATCTCTTTTGCAAACATTGCAGTACAAGAAACGAAAATAGGAAATTTGTAGATGAAAACAATGTGTTTGAAGGCAAAAGAGTGGGTAGTCTGTTCTGCCGGTTGTGATGTGGGTGAGACTCCATGTATATATGACATGACTTACAACAAATACATAAGAAGTTAAGAACTTAATAATAACTTCAATATTTGTATTAATCCTAGTTGTGCAAATTAAAATTTATAATACCAGAAGAATGAAGAATAATCAACATGAGAAGTGGATAAATAGATAACATAAGAATTGTTGATCTTTTTTTGTCTTTCTGTTTCAAGAATCTAGAGATTTTTGCGTGAAACTTCTAAAATTCGCAAAACTTCCTGCTGATTTTATTTCGAGTGCTCATGAAACAGAGCTTTTCAAAAAAGAGAAGAAATTTTATACTTACTCAAAACCCAAACAAAAGTTCATGACAATAAACAAACATCTTATAGTAAAACCAGATTATATCATCACTAAATAAATAGTTGGGGTAATGTTTTACCCTCCAAACTGAAGCTTTGCGAGCAGTGCCAACTACACAGGGGTGATGTGAGCAGAACAGAACTAGTCTGCATAAATTTGGAGAAGCAGCAAGAGGAGCGACTGAAGATATTACAATTAAGCCCTTCACCAACACCTCAACCGATGGAACGACCGCAACTTGAGTATCCAGTGAAATTTCAGTGTCACTGCAGCCACAGAAATTAATGTTCACATTAGAGTTGGGAGAGGAAAAAAAACATCCACCACAAACTAAAGTTTCCAGCACTTCAGCAATAACATAGATTTTATCATCCAAAAGTTCCCTAGCCATACAGCAGCATAGCAACACAGAAATTCATCAGAAAGCGAACGTCATTTCAAAGACAAAAGAGATATTTGTTCCCAACATTACATCCATACCTCGTCTTAAGAAAACAAATCTTATCTGCAACAACAGAGAGGAAATTTGCGAACTCCAAAAGAAGATCTTCAGATAATTGTGGTGCAGCAGATATTATCTTTCTGGTAGCACCATAAGCAATTCTCCTTACATCCCAACTTGGATGGCATATAAAAAAGAGTGTTAACTGCAGCAAATAAAAAGAACTGTGATGTGATTCTTAACTCAAAAAAATGACCAGGTGTAACGACGTGCTACCTGTAACAGCGACCTGACAGAGAATGTCTCCAATGCCCTGCAAATAAAAGAAGTATATATAACATTTCAGACATATGATGGTGAAATGAGCCAAGGAAAAGAATATGAACCTGTGTATATGCTCTACTAGCAGCATCTCAAGTAGCTCGATACATGCCGTGCAATCCTCTATAGGTAATTTTGAAGCCTAAAGAGAAACAGTTGACATTAAAATTTAGTTGTAGGAATAAAAACGAAAAGTTACTGGCCAAGAACCACTGAGTAGCTACCATAGATATTGGAACAAGTGAAGGTTCATTTTGAGACATCAAATACCAGATCTTTTCCTTTGACAAGGTTTCCTCTAAGAACAAAAAAGTAAGTACAAATGAGACATAACGTAAATGGAAAGAAAAAAAAAGATAGCACAATGAAATGAAGGACACAAAACCTAGTATGCAATTTAACTTACCTGCTCTAACATCAACTGCAGCAATCTTTAAAACTGAGAGCAATGCATATATGGCATCCAAACGCTGGACGGCTTTAGTAAAACCAGTCTTTACAAGTTGAATAAGTGGGGCAAGCAAAGATGATATCTGAAATTTGGAGAAAGTGATACAAAGAAAAACCTTAAGTGGAATAAATCAATAGTCAATAAAAAGAAGTAAATAACTAACTTACCTTCGTAACAGCATCAGCGTTTTTGCATATGGTTCGTAAACAACGAAGATGTGCTCTTCTTAGTGTCTCCTTCTCCTTAAGACCGGAAGCAACAAACGCAACCAAACTTGGTCCAACAGCATAAGCAGATCGTGCTGCCCAAGAAGCTATAGTTGATAAAATTGCAAGCTTCACCTCTTCATTGCCTAAAATTATGACATTCATTATAAATCAGACTCCTAAAGAGTTAATAAAGTTCAAAAGAAGATATGTGGATGAAGAGGAAGAAATAGGTACATTTTAACTCTTAGAATATAATCTAGGATTAAAATATTAAGAAATATTGTATAATGTATTAAGTATTAGAATATTAAGTTTCCTTACATAACGTATTAAGACAATATATTCTGGATAGATACTAAATTATTTAATATGTGTGGTTATAAATATATGGATATGTCATTATAATGAGTTGAGTTGAGATATGTGCCTAATGAATATATGAGATACTCGTGGAGGTAGGCTTCTGCCTATCAACGTAAATTTTTTGTGTTTTTTCTTTCTCCTTATATTTAGTTTCTTAGCATTAACAAAAGTTTATTATCAGAGAGAGTTAAATTTTGTGCGTACGTCGAACTAAAATATGTTACCTTCATCTTTGTAACATAATAAAAGAAAGGTGCATATGCTATCTGACATTCTATTAATATGTTTTCCTTCAGGAGCATTAGACAATTCTTGCAGCGCATTCACCATGCCAATTCTCTGGTATGGAAATGCAAGCCTTCCTTCTGAACCTGTTAAAATGCAACCCTTGTGTTATGAACCGTTTCAATCTAAAGCCATTTTCAACAATAATTATGAAACCCATGTGTGTTCAGAATAAATAAAAACCAAACACAAAGTGGAGAGAGAATAACACTACCTCCAATGACAGCTTTAATAACTTTAAACATTTCTTCTAAAGAATCTGGATTACTGGACTTCTGGCTTAAATACCGCACTGCAGCCAAGGCCCCAACCCTTCTTCCTTCATCTGCGTGACGTGCTTGTGGTAATACCACAGAAAGAATTTCAATGGAGTACTTACTTAGATCAAGTTTGATTGAATTCAGAAGAACTCGCACTGATTCCAACACTATCTCAGGGTTGCGCTTTAACATTTTGACAGAAGATGGAAGCACGGTGCTTTGAAAATCTTCATGCGACATATAAGTGAAAAGGGGACAGAAAGCTTCACTAAGATGCATTGCAGGCATTTCTCTAGCATTTAAAACTGCTTTAACATATATATCAAGAAATATTGGCTGCGCAAAGAAAAGAAAGATGTCAAAACATTAAACAAGAAGCTAAAGCTCCAAATCATATAGCGCGTGGAACTCCACTCTCAACAATACAAAAAAAAATGAACCAACAAAGTAGAAAAAGTAGCTTTGAAACCAAACTGATGCAGCAAAACATAATATAATAGATCATTGATAAAACTTGGAAAGTACTACTCACCTTGAACTGTTCAAACAAAGAAGGAATAGTAATCGAGAATTCCAGTAATAAGGATATCAATTCTGGACTATTTGTATATGGGATCCTCCCATCTTTTAGTTCCTCTATGTATATTTTGTATATGTCTGGAGTCTGAAAATACATGCATAAGGGTTTAAGAAAATGCAGGAAAAGAAAACATAACATATTGAATGGGTATTGTTGAAATCAAGTTAAATTAGATCAACTTATCAACCCACCAACCTGAGAAAATAGATAAAAAAATGTTTTCTTGCAAGCCCTTCGCTCGCGAAAAGACCTTCGCATAACAATGTGAAGTAATGATCCCTGTGCAGCTGCTACTCTACATAATGCATTCTTCGAAGCCGCACGAAACTGACTCTTGCTTAAGAGGATACAAGACCACTTTAGAAGTCTGTAACAGCCTAGGGAAGATTCAACTTTTATCCGCTTCTCCATAACCTGAACAAGGGCTGCCGCAAAACTTTTCATGAATGTAACTCCATCTAAGGCTTTTTCAATTACATCATCAACAGCTTTCCTTACTCCCCGATCCTCATAAATATACAATGTTTTAAAAATTATGTCGATCAAAACCGAGGCAAGATCTGTGGTCATCTCTGCAAATTTCAATGTACAGGGTTCAGTAAATATAATAAGACAATAAACAAAACATGAAAAACATATAAAATAAAATGAATCACGTAAAATTACAGTTTTTCTTCTTTACACACCAGATGACATAAAACATGATGACTCAGGAAGCTATTAATTAATTAACAATTATAGATAGAACACCTCAAATTTCTAGTTATATTCTGTTATAAATTACAACAGTATTTGGTATCGAACACAAAAGCTTAAACAAAAAGGTGAGAAGAGCCAACATACAACACCAGACCAATTTGTAAGAAAACTTTATCATTATTTCCACTATTTAATTTCTTTGTTGTTATTGATTCACGTGTTCCTACACCACCTCAACCATGTGATAAAACCCACCCAAAAAAACAAAAGCACTCCACCAGTCAATACACCAGCTCAGCCCCAAATGCGTGATAAAATTCTACCCGCTCTAAAAAACAAAAGCGCAAACCAGATGTGGAGATCGGCCAAAATTAAAAAGAAGACAATTGTCTAATGCCCAGCAAGAACAACATTCTAAACCACAAAATATTTCACACTAACTTAATAACTTTAAACAGGGGTCGCGGACAATACATTAATTAACTCAACCAAAAATCATGAGAACAGGCGAAGAGCCCAGATATCACTAATCCTGTCAATATGCTGTTCAATATATGAGATAGACATAGGGAACTATGGTAATGTAAAAAATGTTGAGCATGGCAACGACTGTACATCCTTATGGGTGGGTACAGCCAATGCACATGTCAAGGAAAAAAAAACAATCATGTCAACATGTAGATTAATATATGAGAAGAGCTACGGAAGTATCGTAATGTAAAAACATTGAGCATGAACAACGACTGTACATTCTTATGGAGCCGATTCACATGGCAATGCATCCTTATCGGAGCCAATTCACATGTCAATGAAACATAAGGGTGCTATTAAATATCAGCAACTCCAATATAGTTCAAGGGGGAGAAAGAGATATCTCATTATTTTCAACATTCAAACTAGACTGGTTTATTATGTAATATTAACATTTTTTGCTAACTTTCATCTGTACATAAATACATACATACAGCACCAGCATAATAATTAATATTTTTTTGTCCCACAAGTCAGACGATAAAATTCAAAATTTTCTAGTCTTTTGGTGATTCTATTTCTTAATGCAATTTCCTTTCTTCTGACAAATCACAAATTAAATATTAATTATTTTGCGACATATATAAGAATGAAGAATTCTGATTTGCAACAATAATATAGGGGTCGCTTCACAGTGGAGTTGACACACTAAATCTTTCTTAGATTAGAATTAACTGAAGGCAACAATCACGTGCAACTACTTCGTGTATAAAACGTTCCGGTCTGCTGATGTCCTTTGATTTGGTATATAATTTATTTTTAGCAAATTTAATCATATTCTTCCTATAGGATCTAGGATGCGTCACTCATCATCTATTTTCTTCTTATTTTCATCAATTTTCCTTCTATGACACAATCGATAGTGATTGAAGGTTCATCTGATGAATGAATCAAGAGTCTAATGAGTGAGATTTAAGATTATTTGTAGAATCGAGGTTCCGAAGAAGGTTTGTCCCCTTCTCCAAGATTCCTGAACCATAATCCACGATACTTGATAAAGCTTGATATTTATGACTAAATAGTGTTCAGTACTGCTGCTACTTGCTATCTTCTAATTGACAACAGTGATTCAATGTAAATACTGCTACTACATGCCACGTGCTAATTTCCGCCAATGATGCAATGTAAACTAAGAGATAGTACAGTTTTTACGCCTTACCCACAAACAAAATAATGACCCCATTTGTGGTTCTTCAAGTCAACTTCCTGCACAACCAAAAAATTGGCATGACTTTAGTACATGAATGTGGAGGAAGAGTCACACTGCGGCATGGAACATAGGAGCACCTTCAATCACATCTCGATTAAACACACCAGTCTAACAAAAACAGCAATAAAATCTCAGGAAAATTCGAAAAACAAAACTCAGTAAGAATAAACAAGACCTGGTTGGGATCAGCCGGATAAGTGCACATTGTATACTTATCATTAACATTAGCAATTCGGATGACCCTTTCCCCCTGGCACTTGCGTATGGCCACAATTGTATCTTGTCGTATAGCCATAGGCAACACAGAGTATCCTTCGTAATCAATATGTTCTCCTATCAAGTTCACTCTCCCTGATACAAGATCCACCGCCATCAAAGTTCGCTCCCCCTAATACAACAACACCCGCCATAAACATCCATCAATCAATCATCTAAAAGCCACATAAACTAAACTATCATACATTCTAAATCGAAAAATCTACAGATTCCAAGGCTCAGAAAAAAATTCCTAAAAGAAAATATTATTCGCGTCATTTACAAACAACTAAATTAGAAATCCAAACAGAAAATCAGAGAGAAAATGACATAGGACTCTAACTAAGCAATAAGTGAGGGAATTCACCAGGGGATCGGGCGAAAACATCAGGAGGATGACCAAAAACTTGAACAAATTTATCCTTAAAATTTTGGAATCGAAGTTGAGCTTCTTCGAGTTGAGAACCTCCTCCATAAACAGGCCCGAGCTCTGAAAAAACTGGAACAGGAAGGTCTTCGTGTTTCGCCATTGATGATTCTTTAGTGTGTGAAGAAGATGATTGAGATTGCTATTGGTTCAATGATATGCAATTTAAAGATTGACTACCGTTTGTTCGCTTTTTTGGGAGAAATTTTGCTGATTTATTGGGTTTTAATTATTCAACTAATTTGGATTCAATCATTTATTATAATCATTCAGTACCCTTTAATAATTGGATCAAAACTTTGTCAAACCATGATTGTTTATTGGATAACACATTTATTTTAGATTGATAATTTATTTATATCTTCTTAAAATTTTAATCTCTTTACTAAAGACTTTTTGGCTCAATGGTACACACGTTACGTTATAATATATAAATTTTTGTATTATAATAACTTACATTACGATCATAAATAAGAGGACATTTTAACTTACATCACGATCTTTGGTTCAATGGTCAAATGTTTGATATTGAAATCGCACATATTAAGAGATGTTTAATTATAGATGATTAATCCTATCTCCATGCGAGATATGGATACATGTGGTTTACTAAAAAAAAAAATAAAAATTTTTTAAAATAATAAAATAACTGAAATTTCAAAAGTATGTCAATGTACCATATTACAATTATTTTGTATTTTAACTTATTTCATGTATAAACTATGTGAACTATTGGATTTCAAATTTATTGGATTTCAAATATACACACGTTACATTACAACATATAAACTTTTGTACTATAATAACTTACATAACGATCATAAATAAGAAGACATTTTGACTGAAAAATTATCTACCTTAACCTGTAATGCTCACTCCAAACATTCGTAACATTTTTCGACTTCATACACTTAATTAGTTTTGTTTAATATGCTTAAAATTTTAAAATCTCCTCCTAATTACTCCACCTTAATATTAATCTTCTTAATCTTCAGAATTCGAACACAAATATAAATCAAATTATGATGTTATTATTTTAAGTATTTCATGTTCTATCAATGTATTATAGACTAAGCATATTATCATATATTAGTTATTGTTCATATCATATTCGTAATTATCTTACGTGCACAATATGATAAACTAGGGCATATCGTAATCATTTGCAATTTAACTATATCATCTTATACAATCACTATTCATACTCGTGTATCCATATTAGTCTTTTACGTCATACCCCAATATTCAAGTACTATCAAGTTTTCATCTTTTGTTACTTCATGTTTTGATCTGATCGCTATATTTATGCATGTATAAGCACATAGCCAACTGTTCAATTAAAGTCTATTACATATTATGATAACGTAGATTAAGATCTCTTTACCCGATCATGTTTATTATTCATGTCTTACTTATACATGTTAAAACTCAGATATTTACTTACTGGTGGTATT
>JAYMTC010000256.1:0-13203 GCA_036897605.1 Melianthus villosus
ACTTTCTTTTGAGACGGTTTTTGCTACCTTTGCAAAAGTCTAACTTTTTGTGACGGTTTTCCTCCCGACTAAAAAAACCGTCTCAAATGGCCCTGTTTCTTGTAGTGACTAAAGTCGTTTAGTTTCGCAAAAGCAGGCAAAGTAAAATGTGTCACGACACTAGTTCAAATTGAAGTTGAACACAATTCTCTGTGAAGATTTCTAAAAGGGTTATGTGAAGAAAGAAAAAGGAACTAAAAGCGAGGGGAAAAAAAGAGAGGGAGACGATAAAAAAAAAAAATAAATAAAGAAAAATAAAGAAAACTCGCTAGGTAGAAAATTCGAAAGAGGACTACCTAAGCAAAAGAACAGAGTAAGAAAAAAAAGAAAAAAAAAAGAAGAAAGAAAGAAAGAAACAAAAAACAATGTTTAGATATGTCCCTCGGGGCTTGAAATGAACTACGAGCGGCTTGATCTTCATGTCATGGGTACGTTGGCATCCTTTACGGTGCAACCACTTGGAGGAAAAAATCGCCTTGTTTCATTTGAAGGAATCACGTGCCAAGTGCATCCGTTTATCATGGATCGAGGAACGTCGATAAATTGAAGTATGAATTAATGTCAGTACCTGAAAAATGTGAAACTTAGTTTAAGTGAGAGAAGTTAAGAACGATACCCTTTATCCAAAAGAGAGGTCTCAAAAGTAAAAGTTTTTCCTGGTAATGGCTGAGATATAATTTTTACTCTAGCTAGAATGAGTCATTTTTGCTAAACGAGTGGTCATCCTCCTACCTTCTCGGGTCTCTAGAAGTGTCTCTTTGTCAAGTGCCTCGGATTATCTTATTAAATCATTTCAAAAGCATTTTTTTGCAAGAAAATTGAAAAAAAAAAATATGAGTGTAGTGATCCAAGGAGAATGAAACAAGAAAAGACCTTTTGTCTGAATCAACCGAATCCAGTTGTTAGGCTGCATTATCCGTGTACCAGAATTTTGGTCGTCAAAAAGCGGTTACAATCGCTCGCCGTATTGGAATAGAAGAATCAATGATTCATGCCCCGACCCGCAAGGCAGATCCAATGCAGATATAATTGTGCTCGTACTTTGATAGGCAAACACATAAAATACGCCGGAAAATATGTTCATACATCACACATAAAGCATACATACATTTTGCATTGTTTACCTTATGTGAATGTGTGATAACCCGGAAAATATAATAATTGTGAAGAGAAGGTCAATTCTTCATAATGAATTTTGTGTATTTTAATTGATTAAAATACATGTCAAATAAAATATTTAATTTTTGTAATAAATATTTCAAGAAATAGGTTAGCCCTAGGTGGGCTATTGTGGTTATATAAGTAAAGAATGTGAAATAAGGATGTGTTTGACAAATAAATTAATAAGAAGGATTAGAAAAATAAATATGAAAGTTGATTAATCCTAAGTGTGAAGTTAGGATTAATTAATCTAATTTAATTAAGTTAAACGTGTTTATCGAAAATAATACTATTTTTTCTTGTTCTGTTTTCATCTGAGACTTTTTCCTGAAGCTATGGTTTATTGAATCCTTTGCCTTTCGAATTCTTAGTTTCAAGGCATGATTTTATTTCCTCATTTTGTCCTCTAAAACTGCACCTCTCGTTTCTTTGTTCATCATTTCTCTTAAAAGTGGATTCCTCGTTCTTTTCTGAGGCATGTCACTGCTGGAGCCTTTCTACCACACTATTCAGTTTGGTGGGACTGAAATGATCCTTGCTTCTAGGGAGTTTCGTTCTGGAGCCCACTTTTAAATTCAAGAACCTGACCCCAAATCAATTATTTATGTTCTGGATGAAAACAAAATTTATGTTTCTTCCATTCCTAAGGAATTTCCCTAGTCTGGACTTCCTTTCGATAACCTTCCTTTATATAACATGATGTCATCACATGCCTCACACGTCACCTTCTTATTTGACACTTATTAATCTACCTGAATTACAAAAATAATAATAATATGAGACATTTGTCTCACATTCACTACCCATGTTTCCTAAGACAAGTATAGTGGATTCTATATGGAAAACATTACACTTTTCAAAACAAAAACTTAAACCCATCCAGGGTTTCTTTATAGAAATTTACACAAAAATAATATTTTACAAAAATAACTCATCCTCAGAAGTTTTTCAAATGAGATCACTAGAAATTAGAAACTGGGCCGACATAAGCCTCTTGAGCTCAAGCTAATCTGAAATAAAACACATGAGTGGAATGAGTACAATATACAGTGAATGAAACTATATTATTCTTAATCATAATGCCAAACCAGAGCATGCATACATATGTCAATGTACTACAGTTAGAAATATTACACTAGTACCACAAATGAGTGCAACATATGTCATTTAGTAATTAAGAAGGAATCATACCTGAATTGTAGTTCGATTTTACCTAAACGAATCATCATTCACAGATATGGAACAATCAGTTCCCATAATGATTAAATAAATTCTTTAGCATTTTTTTCCCGCGTATCAACTCGCATAGGCTCTTCTCATCATGTCCTGTTTCATACACTCTTTCTCCACATATCAAGTCGTATAGGTTCTTCCATCATGTCTTACTTGCACACATTCTTTATCATCATACGACACTTGTATTCATTCATTCTCATCTTATCATACCCATATACTTTCTTTCTTTCTTGTCATATCATACTTTCATACTTTCCTTCTTATCACATCATGTAATCATGTAAATATGTATCATGATACACATATCTTTGATCAATCCATATCATAGAAGGACACTAACACTCTGGTGGTCATTCGTCATATTAAAGATAGAAACTCTTACTCCTAAGATAAAAAAAATGAAGAGTAAATATGGAAGCTCTCACTACTAAGTAAAAAAACAAACAGACCTGAAAGTAAAGATGGAAACTCTTACTCTACTTAAGGAAAACCACAAGAGTAAAAATGGAAGCTCTTACTTCTAAGAAAGCCCAAAGAGTAAAGATTGAAGGTCTTACTCGTAAGAAAATCAAAAGAGTAAGGATGTAAGCTCTTACTCCAATTAAGGAAAACCCAAAGATGTAAGCTCTCACTTTATCGAAGTCGATTTGGTGATTCGATAATTGCTTTGGTGCTATAATAACGGCTTCGGGATAGTATTTCAAATCATCTCAACCTTTCTCTTTTTATTACTTCTTCATGGAAACTTAGAATCTTCGTTTTCTCAAACAATAGGTGCAGTTCCTGGACTAAGACTCTCTTTTGGTCCTAAAGAATTGTGGCCTTTCTGCCATCCGTGCTTTAACTCGTCTGAAATTGAACATGAATTTTATTTTCCAGGCTACCCAATACTGGGATCCTTCACTTCACGTCGTCTATTTTGGAAAGACTGAGATCACTCCTACTTATGAGGAATTATGTGTCATCTTTGGCTCCCTTTCTTCGAACACTCTAGTGAACCCGAATTTTGAACTTCGAGCCTTGCTCTTTTAATTGGTGTTTCTGACAACCTAGTTGGTAGCTAGTCCTCATACGGCTTAGCGGACATTGGAGCTATGGTCTTATACTGAACTGGTCGTAACTACTCAAGGAGCCCTCGAGAGAAGTTAAATGCTCTGGTGTGTATCCTGTTCTCCCGTATGTTCTTTGTCCATGCAACTGACAAGCGAGATCCTCGGGTCGCTTTAATAATGCACCAAGTGCTGGAAGGTAATTGCTGCCATGTTGCTTCCATCATTGCTGAAACCTTTCATGGTTTGGATGTCATTTCCACAACGTCCTCATCTTTTTTTTCTTCAGGTAGCTCTCTGCTTCTGTAAATTTGGCTAGTAGAGCGTTTAAATCTCTTTCCTCATCGTCGTGTGGTGAATTTCTCAACTTAGATTTATCATAAAAGTCCTGTCGCAAATCTTGACACTACAATCGTCTGTCTTCCTCAAATTACTGGGGAAAATATTAACTGGGTTCTTGTATGGTGGCGCATGGAGGAAAAGAATGTGCAAAATGTACCTCACAGCCACGTCATTCTTTGGGGCCTTAATCATACTTCTTTATATTTTTCGTACTCGTATGACGAGCCAGGCTGGTATGTACTAGTTTCATCCTAGCTTTCAAGGTCCTTACAGGGTTGTCCCTTTCAACGATTACCGAGCGGAACAAGTTATCAATGGATGGCCTCATCGTTGCAGTGACCGTGTTGTTCCGAGGACTCGTCTTCTCCCTCCTAATCCTTCTTACTATTCTTAGTAGTTCTGAGTTGTAATGGGCTAATTGCATGGGGCCCTTAAATCCTGCATAATAAATAAAGACATCAGCCATTTATTAAAATGTCTATTGCTTTTAAAACAAGGATAAAGGTTTAAAATGAGGCATGCGTCCTAGTATAATGAAAATGGGGGTCAAAATGTGAATGTGCAACCCACACAAATCAGTACTGAGTAAGGTTGATCTGCACCAAGCAACGCTGGTTGGTACCGAGCAGCTTCGGGACAGAGGATATAAAATGGGTCATTTGGCCTTCAAAACTTCCACACTTTCAGAACTTGTTCTCTCCAAATAATCTCTATAAGAAATCTAATTTTCGATAATGTCTCACTCTTTGGGTTCTGTTGCTCGTTCTTTTGGTGCTTGGGATGCTGATGCTAAGTATATTCCTCTTCTAGCATTCTTGTGTCATCCCGTGATGTTTCCGAATTTCAAGTTTCCAAGATATTCAAATTCTCGAGTATTTACATTGAGGGACGACATAGCCTCAATATTAGTTTAGTAAGTCTTTTTAACTTTGTCATTTTACCGCTTTTCTTAACTTTGAGCACGAAATCTTAGGCAATAGACTGCATGATCCTCTTGAAATGGTTAGGTGGCTTAATTGTAGGTTAAACTTTTACTTTTCTATACTCGAGAGACTACGAGAAGTCAAACTTTACTTTTGAAATTTAAAGCTTTACTACTTTTTGTAGAAACTTTTGTGTGCTCCCATTTAGAACGGCTAGGTGACTTAACTGTAATTTACACACACCCAAGATATTGTGAGAAACTTTATGAGATCTTGACATGGAGGCATGCCCACTCGCTCTCACAGGTGAGCCTTTATGAGAAACTTGACATGGAGGCCCGAACTCTGGTTCAGTTAGTGGTTTTGACGGCGAGACTTTATTGAGGCCCACTCTAATCAGTGGTTAGAGTCCACCTATTCATTTCATATTAGTAATGTGGAGCTGTCACTAACATTTGCTGATGTTGTGGCCATCACCGGTCTACCAAGCGGAGGTGACTCCATTCTTTGTGATGACATTATTCACCACCGCCCTTCCCACCTAGCGGTCTTTCTTGGGACCAACACGGAACTGCCTTTTATTTGTCAGGATAAACCTGAGGTTCGCATGCGGGAAGCAAACTACTTTTTTAATTTGGCGGATCAACCCAACATTGACGTTTCGATGTTATTTCGATGTTATATAGATGTCCTTCTTGACTCCACTTTCTTCGCCAATGCATCGGGGACCAGGACTACCCTTTTCTGGTTTCCGGGCATTACTGATATTCAACGGGTCCATCAATATGACTGGTCCTCGACCGTGGTGTCTTTCATGCATCAGAGCATGATCAGGTATCTCAAGGTCAGAAAAATGTAGTTTGCCTATGGAAGATGTAGGAGGTAACTCTCTTTCTTTTGATCCACCTCTCTTTCTTTTTAACTAAAAAGTAAGACAATCAGGATTTTTTCTTCTTCCACAGATCTGGGCTTGTGAGTCTCTCGCCCTTTCAGTCGGAACCTTTTTGCCAGAAGTATGCGAGTGCTTCAATCAGACAACTTTCTTCAGAGATGGTCCATATTCAACCTGACTTCTTCAGGCGTCAGCTCGCTGAAGTTTCTCATCGTAGAGTAAGTGAATCCTAAATTCCCTATTCTTATGACTTTACTTGTAATTTTTTACTTTTTTGTATACTTTGTACTTTTAGATTCCTCAATACCTTTGGTCGGCGGCAGACTATGATTTCTCTTTTGTCATTGCAAGGGCTAGGGCTTTGGGTTGCTGTCATAGGGTGATACTGGGTCCTAACCAATATGTCTGGTACGTGGGCGAGCGATTCAATTTCCAAAACAACTTGGACGACTTGATCTCTGCTCCTATGAGTCCCTCACCCAAAATGTTTGCTACTCGGTGGACCACTTGTGAACTTGCTGAGGGTGGTACTATCATGAACGACCTTCAACTCTTTGTTCCCTTTGACTATGATGAAGTCTAAGCTCCGGTCTGGGAATATTTCCGTTCGATAAGTAATACTTTCTTTCTTCGTTATTCTCTACTGATATCTGCAACGCTTTCCGATTTTCAACCTTTCATGCAGCTTTCTCTAGCTTATACTGAGACATTTCGACGTAGCATGTTTCCAAGAGATAAGGATGTAGTAAGGGTTCATATCATGACTACTCGGGTGTGCAGCATGACTACCCGGGTGTGCCTATTCACACGCTTACTGATTATCCCACCTCCTGGCTGTATGTTGAATCTTTAGAGGGTCCACTAGAACTCAGGATGCCACCCCGAACGTCCTCCTACATACTGCCAGCTAGCCATTATGTAAGTTCAAAGTCATTTCTACTTTTTTTTTATCATGAGTTTCTTAAACTAATCAAACTCATTTTCAGGTTCATGCTATGATTCGCTTGCTGCACTAGTACTGAGGAGTGGTACATTCCATTGTGGATCTCAGTGGTAGGCTGCGTATGCAGTTTGAGCAACACAGGTAATCCTGTCGGAATGTGGACGCTCGTGCTCCAATAAACCTACATTTTTAAAACATAAAATATGTATCTATTCCATGCATGAATAAATATTTATGCTTTACTTTCCTTTGTTTTTGAGGTATCGAGGACCCCGGTGCAGTTTCCTTCTCCTCCTTCAGCTGTTGCAGAGAGTTCTGCCAGTCGATCGAAGAGAACTCGCCCAAGATTTTCATCAGCTTCTAGGCATGAAGACAGAGGGGGGTCTGGGAGTAATTAGGATTTATTTGAACAATATTTGTAATAGTTTAGATTTCTCAACACTATTTTTCCAGTGATAGTTTGACAATTTCCACAACTATTTATTGTTTGAAACACTCTATAGTAATTTTCACAAACTGTTCGTTTTATTTCAAGAACATTTTAACTTTTGTTCTTTAAACTTATATTCTTTTTTATAAATGTTATAAATGTCTATATGCTTATTTCTTAATATATAATGTAATATCAACAAAACAATGACAATTCACAAACAAATATATTTACTTAACAAATTGTCTTATAAGAAAATTATTAAAACTTCTTCAAACCTCGCTAGACATAGGGAATGTTTCTCTCATGGGAATTGGTAATTTTCTTCCAGTTACACTCATTCTCATATACTTAAAATTGTTAGGAGTCTCGGGGACTAAGTTCGAACCAACATGAAATCCAATATCAACTTTAACCATTAAGTCGAATCGAATTCGGAGCGAAAGATTTTCCTTTAAGAGAAACGGTTGTACTTAAGATCGAAGTTTCCTACGTACTCAAACATGGGGATCAAGCCACTCGTAGTTCATGGAAGGAGTCGGCTTAGAGACTTTCGACTTTCTTTTCTTTTTTTCCTTTTTTTCTATGCTCTTTATTTTTCCTGGATAGCCTTTTGCGAGTTTTCTATCTAACGAGCTTTATTTTTTAGCCGATTGCCTCTAGTCCAGCTCAAACAAAATATTTCTTCAGTCGGTTTGTATTGATCGGTTTCTCAAAGGTGTTCCCGTCTTTGCAAAAACACATCTCCACAGTCACACACCTGTTTAATTATGTATGGCATGATCCAATTGGGTTTAAATTTCACCAACTCTAATTTATCTCCTTCTAGCACGATCTTTAGTATCAGATCTCCTTCCTTCAAGCTCTTGATCCTAATTTTCTTGTTAAATTCTCTGCCCTCCTCTGGTAACCTTGTATGTGATATAGAGCTTACAGTTTTTTCTCATCTGATAACACTAACTGGTTGCCTCGCCCTGGCCCATTCTGACAAAGGTACTCCACTTTCTGCTACCACTCTTAAAGATAGTATCTCTAACTCAACCGGTAGCACTGCCTCCATCCCATAGACTAAGGAAAAAGGAGCAGCTCATGCCGATGTTCTTAAAGTAGTTTGATATCCCCAAAGCATAAATGGAAGCTTTGTTGGCCAGTCTCTGCCGCCTTCTCTCATTTTCTCTAGCATATGCTTAACATTCTTGTTAGCAGACTCCACTACTTCACTGGCTTGTGGTCGGTACGATGAAGAAATGTTGTGTTTAATCATATACTTTTCTAGTAAGTTGACAAATTCTCTTTGAAAATGCGGCACATTATCTGTAATGATCTTTCTCAGTATTCCATATCTACAAAAAAAATTTTCTTTATACAAACCGGGCAGTGGCGTAAGGATCAAGCTCAAATGACTCCGCTTCCTCCCACTTGGAGAAGATAGGATATAAGCATGCTTATTAGAAGCATCCGAAGTAATTTTCCCAATTACATCAATTTTCCACATTTTAAATGGCCGCGGTGTAGTCATACTATAAGGCGTTGGGTGGTAGGTGATTCAAATTGGCGTATACTTGATAACGATGACATTTCTTCACAAACTCAGCACACTGTGTCTCCATTATCTGCCAGAAGTAACCCAATCTCATTATATGTCGCACTAATGTCTTCCCATTCATATGTGGGCTGGATACTCCCAAGTGGACTTCTTCCATTAATGCATAACAATCGGATTCCGTCAAATGACCTTCGGTAAATACTTCCACCGCACATGATGAAATTTCGAGCTATAAGAGCCAAGGCTCTTTTCCCCTTTTTATCTGCTCCTACCGGGAACTTTTGCTTCTCCCCATATCGCCAAATGTCGGTGTACCAGGGTTCTGTTTCACGTTCTTCCTTTATTGCCATTACTCCCTCCATAAACATTGTTGAGTTTCGCTCTCTTATTGTGATCGGCCTCAACCTCACTCCACATGGAACTTCCACTATAGAGGAAAAGTAGCCAAGCGTCTGCCATTTTGTTTTTTTCTCTCCCGATGAACTCAAAAGTCATACTTTTAAACCGAGCTGCCAAATCCTTCAACTGCTGATAGTATGACTTTAACCATTCTTCTTGACGTGCCAACTATCAGACCCTTTGTATATAACCAATGACGAGTATCCAAAAACTGCTACTTCAGCCACTATCAGCTTTAAAAATTCTCTCAACCCCACTACACAAGCCCCATACTTTGCTCATTGTTCAATACTGGATATTCAATTTTATGGCTAAAGAGATTTTCTCATCCGCAGGTGTTAGGAACACTATCCCGATCCTATATCTGTTTTGTTTTGCAGCGTTGTCAAAATACATTTGACAGTCGTGTTCTTATTTCACCTCGGCTATCACCTCATCAGGAAATAGGTATGACTCTTCTGTTATTTCTTCTGCCAGGAGATCAGACAGAAACTCCGCCATGACCCTCCCTTTTACTGATTTCCTAATGGTGTATGTGAGATCGAATTCTGATAACAATAAAAATTCATATCACCATTTTTTCATCTAAGGCGGGTTTTTCCAACAAGTACTTCAGAGGGCCTGGCGATTACCTGTACCGGGTGAGATATCAGGTAATGTCTCAATATCTTTACAGCCCACACTAATGTTAAACACGTTTTCTCTACTATAGTGTACCGGGTTTCACAGTTAGTCATCTTTTTACTTAAGTAAGAAATGACCCTCTATTCTCTTGTATCATCCTCTTGAGCTAACATGGTTCCCATAGATGTTTCTGTTGCGCTGAGATACAAGATAAGTGGTACCCCCGGTCTAGGAAGAACTAGGACAGGCGGCTTGAGCAAATACTCTTTTAACTTGCTGGAGGCTTCTACACACTCAGGGGTCCACTTCGAGCCTGCATTCTTTTTCAATACTTTGAACATTGGCTCGTAGGTCGTGGTTAACTTTATGATAAACCGGCTTATGTACTGAATTATTCCTATAAAGATTCGCACTTGCTTTTCTGTTTTTTTGCGAATGCATTTCCAAGATTGCGTTTACTTTTTCCGGATCCACTTCTATTCCTCTATTGTTAACCACGAAATCCAGTAACTTTCCAGCTGTCACTCCGAATGCACACTTGTTTGGATTCAGTCTTAGCTTATACTTCCTGATTCTTTCAAAGAATTTCTTAGTGTTGGTGCAAAGCTTATACTTCCTTGAATTCACTATCATATCATCCACATATACCACTACTTCTTTGTGCATCATATCATGCAACAAAGCCATATCCATCCTCTTATATCTAGCTCCTACATTTTTAGTCCAAAAGACATCACCTTATGGCAATACGTTCCCCAATCAGTAATGAAAGTCATTTTGGCTTTATCTATAGGTGATATCTTAATCTGATTGTAGAGAATCCATCCATGAACGATTGAAGCACGTGTTATATTGTCCACCACTAGATCAATATGAGGCAATGAGAAGTTATCTTTCGAACTCACCTTGTTCAAATCTCTAAGACCTACACAGAGCCAAACCTTGACATCCTTCTTTGGCACCGGTATCACGGTCGCTACCTACTCTGGGTATTGGAATCCGTTTTTTTTCTACTTCCTCCTTCACCTTAAATTGTAGGTCAGGCTTCAACCTCCTCAACTTCTGTTTTATTGGCCTAACGTCTGGGTAGAGGAGAATTTCGTGCTGCACTATGTCCCTGTCAACTCCCGGCATATCCGTCACTACAGGAAACTGGACTTTTTGAGAGGTACCAAAACCGTCTCAAAAAATCCACCAACCGTAGCAAAAGGTCTTTTGCGACGGTTTGTCGTCGCATAAGACCCGTCGCAAAAAGTCTGGTCGCAAAAGCTTTTGCAACGATTGTTTAACCGTCGCAAAAGATTAACTATTTGCGACGGTTTGTCACCGTTGCAAAAGGTCGAAGGTATTTGCGACGATTAAACAATCATCGCAAAGACCTTTGACCTTTTGCGACGGTTACTTTAACCGTTGCAAAAGTTCAAAAGTATTTGCGACAGTTTTCTACCGTCGCAAATACCTTCGACCTTTTGCGACGATTCTAGTTACCGTCGCAAATATTTTAAACCCTTTTGCAACAGTTTTTTGCCGACGGTTTCTACCATCGCAAAAGATCATTCTATTAAAAAAAGTTTGTTTTCAAAAGAAAAGTTTACCACATGCATTTTCATATAAACCTCACCAGAAATCACTTTACTACCTGCATTCATATACTACTACACCACACCATAAATCAAAATAAACACATTAATTACAAATCGTCATTACACAAATTCATTACACCAATCACTAAATACATAGACACATTCATTCAAAACTAAGTTTAAATAATCGTCAATTACACAATAAAATCATTTACATTACACACATCTCTTACATTACACACCTCTTCATAATTGCCAATTACACAATAAAATCATTTACATACGAGTTAGATTCATAAAATTTTACAATCTATCCGAAATAATATACAATCCAAACAAAAATATCAGTACTCTTTGATCATTTTTCATAAGCAAAATATCAGCACTCTTGATAATCACGATATTTATAAGTATTTGTTCACACCTGAAAATATTATATATAAAAAGATGAACACGGTTAAATATAATATAGTCAATAACATAAACCATATTACACTGTATTCACATTACTATTTTAAAGGCAGCTTAACAAGGAAGAATGGTGAATCAGAACATAGTCAAAATGTTTTATCCTAGTCAAGATGTTTTATCCAGCACCCCATAGAACACTTGAAAGGCACATTTACATAATTACTTAGGAAAAAATTACGTATTTAGTACAGTGGCCAAAAGTAGAACTTACGCAGAATTCTAAAAATCTTTTCCAGGACTGAACAAGTACAAGCGAGCTTACACTTCTCATTGTTTACCCATGTATTTGAACAAGCAAGCGACATGAAAATAATGTCTCTACATGGAAAAGTACCTCATTGGGAGAACTCATTGCAAAATCATTCCCTGCAAAGTTATATAAATTGGTTTCTACATGCGGAGACAATGGGTTCATTTCAACTAAATATCACAATTCATGCTCAAATAGATGTAGCACAACAGAATATTCATACCCAATTTAATTTTTCATCATATGAGGTATTAAAAGATATTTAAAAATATCATAATTCATATCTAAAGAGGACATTTTACTCATTTGCTCCATTGAAATCTCATTATATTATGAAACATTAGAAAATATTAGTGAAGTGTTAAAATTTATAAATAAAATATATTCGAGTAAAAATGTATTATTTCAATATTTATTCCCAATCTGTTGAAGAAACCTAATTGCTTTAGTCCAGGATGTTAGGTTGCTTTTTGGTTATTTCATTACGATCTGCAATTAGGATGGTTATGCACATTTTGCTCAAAAATATTGCGATAAACAATGATAGGTCACTTACTGCTTGAGCTTCAGAATATTTGATGGGCTTTGTGGACGACACAATTGTGCAGACTTCATGTTAGTTATTTTTCTTGAGAAGACTAGTTTCCCCTTTGGCATCTAAATCATTGTTGGGTGTCTTTGAGACTTGCTCTGTTGCTTGAAGTGATTTAAATTTCACAGATGAAGATTTTATTAGCTGGTAAGTGTCTTTAAACCTGTAGCTGAAAGGATGAAAGGAGGAGACTTAACATCGTAAAAAGGAACGGAGTTTATGGAAAAAATCATATGGTTCCACTAAGTATCTTCATTCTACTTCCTCAATTTGCTTCAATGGGTGTGTTGATACCTTTGTAGAAGTAGCAAAAACAGAATTTATCTATGACCAAGCACTAGAAAGCATGAAGAGCCTGAGACCTCATATTTCACTAGAAGTTGGAAATTGGGAATTTTCTCAGGAGTTTCCTTCAGAGAACAGTTTAAACTAAAATGTCACAAATGATAGATTTTGGATAACCTAAATCTCTCATATTCAGTATCAAAGTAAATAAGTTCCAGTTATCAGATGTCAATGCTAATGCTGCTTATAGAAAGATAATGTTAACATTGAATATGTTCCATAAAAAAAACAATAATATTATTTGAATATGAGATCTTATCCTGAAAATCGGCTTATCAAAATGAAGAAAATCAGCATGTGTCAATCAATAACAAGTTCTGTGATAATAACATTCTTTTGATTATAGCGGGTAAGATGTGTTATCATAATTCAAACACG
>JAYMTC010000257.1:0-13194 GCA_036897605.1 Melianthus villosus
ATAATTTATTAATTATTTTATTTAAAATAAATAGTTAATTTCTTTTATATTTTTATTTAAAATTTTGGTTTTGTAATTAATAATATTATATTCTTTTTATTCTATTTTAATAGTGTCTTTGTTATTTTTCATGTATTTTTTTAGAACACATTCAATATTATCTAAATAATATTGTTCATTATGTTCATCTTCTAGTTTTACTTCACTTGATAAGGTGTAAAAAAATTGTAAAATCATTTTAATATATATATATATACCACTAAGTTTTTTTAAAAATTTTTTTTAGGAAATTTTTTTTAATTTTATTAGAAATAAAAGAAAACCATACAACTCATCTCTTTCTGCATTTCTTTAACCCGGTATAATTCTCCCACCAAGTTATTGTACTACATTTTTTTAACTCTGTAACATTTCTAAACATTCTTGTAAAGCTTTTAAGCCCTTGCTTAGGCATGAGCAAACAGTTTTGCTCCCTATAAATGTCTTCAAATCTCATTTCAAATTGTTGAATTTCAGTTACTATCTCAGTTATCATTCATGTCACTTTCATTTCCTTCCTTACTGCATTCACTAGAATTTGGCAGTCACTTTCTGCAGAACCAATCTTAATCTCTTTTGTCCCTGCAGAAAATCAAATTTCCCAGTATTGCTTTAACTTCCATCTTCAGACTGTTTGCAGTTGTGTTCTCTCTTGCAACAGCAGCCCATATGATCCCTTTATGATCTCTTATACAATACCTTGTACTGCATAGCACCATCTATGTTAAGCTTCAGAGTTCCTTGGAGAGGAGGTTCTCATTAGCACCAATCATAGAAAGATTCGTTTTTGCTCGTTTTTCTATGATATAAAAATAATCTACTAAACTCATCGAACTAATATTATCCATACGTAATCTTTTGTATAGACGTTGGGGCGGACAGAGCCTAGGGCTCTTCCCACTACTTGGAAACTTACGGTTTCATGTTATATTTCACTCTATCTTGGCAGGGGCACATGAATAATATTGAGACATAAAGCCTCAATAGTTATTCTTTCATTGAAATCACTTTCTTCTGAAGGTGTGATTTAACCACTGCAACCCCCTTCTTACCTCACTTATGATGAACTTAGCTTCAAATTTCTCATCCTCATGGATACATTTGTTTATCCCTTTCCAAATCTCCCATAATACTAGGCATAAAATCAAATTCTGGGTCTTACTGATTTGAGAATTTTTCCTCTTGTACCAGTTTCTAAAAAAAGCTCCTCATTGAATTGCTTTATTTGATTACAAGGCACTTCTCAAAATGTCTCCAGACCTGCTTAGCTACCTCTCCCTGGATCATAGCATGAACTGAACTTTCAATTTTGGGCTCTTGACAGCATCTACATTTTGAAACAAAAGGAATCTCTTTCCTATGGATGTTAAGATCAAAAGGGATTTTGTCTTGATATTCTCCAAGCAAAAAAATCCATTCTTGTTGGGACATAATTATTCCATATTTGATTACACCAATTCCCAGCTCTCATCTTTCTCCTCATTGTTTCTTTATATTTCTTCATAGTGAATTCACCACTTGAGTTATTACCCCAAATCAGTTTTTCCTTCTTTTGGCTCTCTTGAACTGAATCTTTAGTACATGAGACAGTGATCCACTTGGATTGATTATATATGACATTTAAACGAGGGAATATCATTTTCCAAATGTGAGAGACTCTACTCACTTGAGGATCAGTGCAAAATTTTTTTGGTATTTTTCTCTTATGTATGTAGCCCATAATGAATT
Organism: Melianthus villosus; assembly: GCA_036897605.1. Taxonomy (NCBI): domain Eukaryota; kingdom Viridiplantae; phylum Streptophyta; class Magnoliopsida; order Geraniales; family Francoaceae; genus Melianthus; species Melianthus villosus. Next base: position 1,768 of record JAYMTC010000257.1, read on the forward strand.
TGAAGTTAGGAATGCACAAGCCAATTTTCCATGTAAAGCCTTTATAGTAATCTATAAGTATGAAATCCCCAGCCCTCATTCCTTGAGGGGATTACACATATTTTCCCAAGAAATCTAATGAGCTTTTGGATTTCCATACTCCCATATGAAACTAGAAAGCTTTGATTTCATTCTTTTCAGAATTGTTTTAGGCACCTCCACTGCTGAGAGTAAATGAATTGACTGTGATTGCAGGGTGAATTTTAGCAGAGTAATTCTCCCACATGTGAAAGTAACCTGCTTTGCCAATCTTGAATCTTCTTTATCATTTTCTCAGATTCAAATTTTCAACTTCATTCTTGAGCTATGAAATTGAGAAACCAGATAAGTAACCGTTACATGATTCAAGCTTTTACAGAAAGTCTCCTCAGCCCAATATAAATTCGATTACCTTCTTTTTAAATAAAGAGTATTTGACTTAGAGGTAAGTTATAATAAGGATTTGAGTTCAACCTATTCAATAAATTGAAAAAGATTTAAGACATAGGAATTTAGGTTAAAAGATATAATATAGACTAATGCTATATAGATATTGTTTTCGTTTTACACTGTGTTTGAAAATGTGATTATGCGAAAAGTTTCAATGTAAAACCATTTTGCTCGAATATCAAATAAATACATGAAAATTTTCAGTTAATAAGAATGTATAATTTAGTATTAATTATATAAATCGTTATTTTAGAGTTTATTTTTAAAATTGTCATTAATCGTTTAAAATGTACAAATTTATCCTTAATAAGTCAAAATATGATCTCTAACATTCATCTTTTGTGTTAAATGTGGTGTATTTTCCATATAAATAATTTATAGTCCTTTAATATCCATTTTAGGGAAAAAAATATTATTAATTTACAATACTTAAATGTAATATCTGGTTTACAAAAATACTTATTCAACAAAAATTTAAAAAATAAATCAAATTATAATTACTTTTTTTTAAGAAAATTGTTATCTATAAATACTCATAATTCACAAACTTTACGGATATCACTTTTAACCCTATTCACAAATAAATTGAACATATGTTTGCCAAATGGATAACATTCACGTTGACTTGCTCGTTAATTTGTTGATATTTTCTTCTTCTTTTCTTTTGTTAATTTTTAACACAATATTTTTAACTTACATATTTAACGGATATTACTCATAAATCCAATAACATGTTGACGTTCAATTATTAAGTTATTAACCAAAATTTAAATTAGATTAATAAGTAAAAATTCTATATGACGAAAGAGGATAATATTATTATGAGACATTACAGTACCCTTGCCAACCAGCAAATAAAAGAGGATAATATCATTAGGAGACATTAATATTAATATCTTTACCAATAAGCCAACAATAAGATATTAAGACTTATATTTTTTTAATGTTACGATGGAATAACACCGAACTGATGTTAATCAAACATTAATTTTAGGGGCTAGAGAGTCTAAAACAAATATTTATAGACCTTTGCTGTATTTATCCTTAAAAAATGACATATTTTAGTACTTTCAATTAAGAATTTAGGTACAAGGTAAATAATTGCAAGACTATAAGAATATAAGGTGCTATTTGCTACATTAAAAATCGTAAGGAGTAATGATAGGAACGTCACGTCAAATTGTTTGTTTTGTACCCAAAATTTCGACAATATCGAGCTAAGAGTTTTCTCATAGCATCACATCGAATCACAAACCAACCCTCTCTTCTCTAGCGCTATTATCAACCTTCGATTCTCTCGCAACTTAACCCATTCCGTATCCTTCAATGGCTACCGAATTCCTGGATCTCAACAATGCAATCTCCCATGAGGAAACATTCGGTAAAACCCTAGATTCCACTGATACTCCTATCCCCAAATCGGACCCTACACAATCCAGTTCTAACCCTTCGACTCAGACTCCACCACCCTCCTCGACCCAGTCTTCTCGCAAGGATGCTACAGCAACGGAAGGAGACACATCGAAGATCAAGAATGGCGCCAGCACCGTAGTTCCCGTCGGCTCATCAGCAGGGACTGACGAACCGGTTTCCGATATTCAGAAGAAGATTCTCCGTGCCGAGAGGTTTGGCGTGGCTGTGCAGCTATCCGAAAAGGAGAAGCGTAATACTAGAGCTGAAAGGTAGATTAATTTGTTTTTGTGCTTCAATTAGGGTTTCCATACTAGTTCCGTTCTCTTTTATTTGTGGTAATTTGGAGTTGAGATTTGGTATTTCTTGCGGAGTTCTAGTAATTGAGTGAACATTATAAGTTTTAAGCTTACTTTATGAGAAAACCTGCCCTGGTTTCTTGTACTCGTACAGAATGTATGTGCTGGCCCTATTTGGTCCTTTGCCTTTGTTATTTATGAGCTCAAGTTGTATTGGAGTGTCTTTTGTTACTATTTTCATGTATATCGGTAATGGAATTTTTCTTATTAGAAGTTTATAATAAGATTAAACTGTCATGATCATGCGGATATGTTATTTCTGAGAGTTTAGTGCTTTTACTCAGTTCAACCCAGTAGACAATTACACAAACCAAATGTTGTCATTAGGATTAGTAGGTTTCTCAACTGATGAGATATTCCTAGAGAGCAGCAGGTTGAGCATTTCATTGTATAGGAAAAAATATCAAAGCATGATGAACCATTTAAGCTTTTGCGAAAAGAAGTTCATTCCTTACAGCTCCATTCATGCCCAAGTAGGAAGACCAAATACATGAGAAATCAATATACTTATAATATTCTCTGGTAAAATATCATTTTTCATCTTGCTGATTATATTCATCCATTTGTGGACAGGGACTGGTTGGGGTTTGGGTCTGTTTATCTTGGAAATCTTACACGCTTAAAATTGCAGAGAAAAGGAAAGGAATAATTGTGGTTCCTCAAGATATATATGCAGATTAGCAATAAGATTACCTGTGCTGGTTCTTTTGTTATTGCTATTATGATGCTTTGCAATGCTAAATTTATTTTGTTAACTCTATCAAGAAAGAAGGAAGTAAGAGAACTTGTTCTCTATTAGAGAGGCAGAAAATATATACAAGGGCTTGATGAATTGAAATTCACTGAATAGATATAGACAAGTCCATGCTTTTGTTGTTATGCCGCTGTATTGAACGTTTCTTATACCATGCATTTTGAAAAATGTAACAACTAATTTTATGTCTAGAATGGGCTGTTTGTGCTGCTATGGAATACAGTTGATGGCTTTTCTTAGAGTATCTCTTTGATGAGAATATCAATAATAGGGAAATTGTTGGTTGGAAGTGCTTTTATCCTCTGAAGTTCTGTACGCGAGATACTTTTTATTGTAAATTCTTGTTTAGTTGCACAATGTTGAAGTTACGTATCATTCAATTTTGTTGTAGGTTTGGCACTGGGTCCACGCCACATGAATCTAATGGATTGAAGAAATCAGAGGAAGTGAAAAGAAAGGCCAGAGCTGAGAGGTTTCTTTCATCCCTCCATAATTGATTGTTAGCTATGGTAAAAGGGTATGGTCTTGTTCGCAATTTGTGAATTTTAAACAGGAGTGAAAGGGAAAAGAAATAACACAAATATATCCTCCCATATTTGTGAGTTTTAGTTTGGATAGAAGGGGAAGGAAACATAAGAAAATTTGTTTTATTTTCTTTACAATACTTTCCGCCTAAAAGTGTGCCATAAGAGAAGGATGATTATAATTTATTGAAACAAAATTCATTAATTCTCATTCTAACCTTATATTTATCCAAAAATAAATAAATTTCTTACACACTTTCCCCTCGTTTTTCTCTTTACTCCTAAATGTAGTGTCAAAGTCCCTTTATGATCCATTTCTTTTGCTTTCTGGTTGTTATCATCTCTATTTTCTGAATGTGCTTTTCAGATTTGGGCTTACTGTGGCACCGGAGGTATCTGATAAGGAGGCTAAGAAGAAAGCCCGGCTTGCCAGATTTTCATCAGGTTCCAAGACAGAACCTCTAGATACTGTTGAAGAGGATAAAAGAAAGGCAAGAGCTATTAGGTATATGTTTAACATCACTTTATTTCTTGCATGGTTGTTGAAACTAAATGGTTCTGATAGTCTAATGTAATATGGGAGTCATTTTATGAATATCAGCCTTTTACCAAACTTGCTGACTTTGTCTATTTTCCAGGTTCTCAAACTCTTCATCAGGTTCTCTGTCACAAGTGAATGGCAAGGGCATTGTTGAATCAGTAAGAGTTTCTAAAGGTTTATTTATTATATCAAATTAATTAAGTAACATGGTATGCTTATACTTGTATTAATATTAATCAGCAGGAAGCTATTGCAGGCAAGGCCGGCGGAGGGGTCTAGGAGACACTTGATACCTAATAGTAAGATGTTCCTAGTTTTATCTTCATAAAACATGATGCACCAATTGTCATAAACAAATTCCTTATTTGTTTTGACAGGTTTATGCTTTTAGCATTTTGTGATTCCCTCAGTTACTTTTATTTCATTAGCTGCATCTCAACATATGGATTCCCGGAGGCAAGACTCTTCTATAGTTAGGCAGACACTTCCTCCTACCTACGCAACAAAGTTTGATACTCTCTTTGCAGATCCTGTTGTAATATCAAATTTGCACATGAGGCCTGGGTTAGTCAACAGCTTTCTGCTTGTTAACTTGTCTAAAATCTACTAAAAATATCAGAAAATTACAAATTTCGAAAACCAGGAAAATTGTGTGTTTTCTGTTTCTCGACTACCAAAATGAAGTTCCTATCTGGCAGCTTTACACCCGGTCCCTTTTTTGTTTACATATGCAGACATGGAAATTGGGCTTTTTGAGTTTGTTATAATCTTTTTTTGAATTATCAGTACCAATGTTTATTTATTCAATAGAATGTCTAATCACTCTTATTACATTGAAGATATAGGAGCCGAAAATTCAAAGCTAATTTGCATATTAATTTTGGTTTTGCCTGGGTTATCTATGTTGCATGCATAAATATCTCTGTTGGCATGGTAATGGAATACATGTTTTCTATAATCATTATGGGCAGACTTTGAATGGCGAACCATTTCAATACGCTCCGTCTGTTTATATTACTTTTTACCTTCTACACTTACTATGACCATGTTCGGGGTATAAAGCTGTCAGATTTGATTTTTTTTTTAAAAGTACTAGTAGTCCTTGTATCAGGGAATCTAGAAAATTCCAAATTTTCTCATGCCTGATTTTAATATTTCTGATGTTTTTGGTATTTTTTTGGATATGCGAACATCGGGGAGATGTTGAGTTTCTAATCGTGCATACTAAATTGTCTGAACTTCAAGGTTGACTCTAGGTGAGTATATGAATTAGTTAATGGTCGGGTTTGTGTATTTGCGAAATCTCGTGCTGAGTTTCACTTCTGGGAAAGTCATGTTGTTTTCTGTTGTGTACTATGGGATGGAAGGATATATCACTGACATTTGAGGGAATTGTTACATTTTTTCTTATGTTTAAAATTAGGTGTGTTACCATATTATCTATCTTGTCTGCCACTAGTGATGCATGTTATGTCACCCAAATGCACGTGTATTTGATTGTTACACAATTGACCTCATCTGTTGAGGAATGGTAGTAATCTCATATAAGAACTGATTACCCCAAATCACTAATAGCAATCAGACGCATGTAGCTATAAATCTTTCCATGCTGGGTTCAGTTATGATATTGGAGATCTGTCCATCCATGTTTTACTCTTAGTGGCCGAGGCACAAAATGTACTTATAAAGGGCACTTAAAAATATCTATATGGTAATTTACAATATTAAATCATTATTTAAATAACTAGTTAGATAATAAACACTTCTTTGGTAGAAAACTTATAAAATACTATGGAACGTAAAATGTAACTAAATTTGAATTGTTACAAAATTTCTTGAAAAATGTGGATTTTTATGGTGTTATTAAGGCAAGACGGTTCTTTTAAAGATTTTTAAAATTTGTTGGTTTTTTGTTTGAGCAAAGCGGTTATGTGCTAAAAGAGTAATAGGGTATTCGTTTAAAAAATTTGACTCATTTTCGAGCATTTAATCATCATTTACTTTTGTTGTAAATATAGTTTTTTTCCATTCTGCAAATAATTATTTTTTCTAACATTTACAAAATTAAGTATTCATAAAAACTTAATCCCAGAAATTGTGTAAATTAAGTTACTATTTTAATTTTTATAAAATATATACAGCAAGTTGTTTGATATATTTATCTATTAAGATTAATTAAATGTAACGAATAACAAAAATTACAAATACATGTAAATCAGACGAAATGTCCGTTTCAGATATGTCAATTTTAGACGAAATCTATATATTTATATGGTATTTTTTACAATCAAATGTCCACTTTAAAATTTTTATGTCTTTTCATTTATTTAATCTCGTTTTTTATAAACGTATGGAAAACAGACGTGTGATGAAAAGAAGTGTTCGTTTTTATGCGTTTTTATACGTTTGATGAAAACAAGTGCTCAAGTACTCGTTTTTATCAATGTCGTCTAAGGTTTTTAGATCTTATAAAATAATTTTAACAAGAATTACTTGACTAAAATTGACTAGCCATAATTTTTTTACAAACTTAACAATTCTGTATAAAAATATAATGAAAAATAAATTTTGATTAATAAATTAAGTTAATTAAAAAAAATCCTAATGCATATACAATATAGAAAAAAAAATGAAGAAATTGTGATATTCTTTTAGTTATGAGTACATTATCATTCTTGTTAACAAAGTTTTGGAATGCATCAAATTAACCTTTATCTGGTGGTATTCTGAACCAAACATAAAATGGTTCATGCTTCTCAACTTGTATAACTTATGCTCTAATACCATTTCTGTCTCAACTCTTGGATGGTAAGGATTCTAATAAGGTTACTACCCCAATCTATACCAATATGATAAAAAAACCTAACAAGCATTTCATTGCTGCTGAAGATGTGGATTAATCTGGGTGCCATAGATTTCAGTACAGATATTCACAAATTGACACTAAATTCTAGATTCTCGTATCGACACCAATCCCCAAGTTCTTTGGGAAGATCGCCATAGCTGTAGTCATTGTTCATTCGGTTCCAATATCAATAAAATATGCAAAGAATGATCATTAGATTACTATAATCAACCGGCACACTGAGAAAATAAAAATGAAAAGAATAGCCCCCACATTTGGACGCTTACAACCATAGTTCTATAAAGCCCAATAAATGGAAACATAGATGTAATCCAAAGAAAGATGGAACCAGATTTTTTGAAAAATAAAAAATAAACTAAGGTATGAGCTATCAACCTCTAGTTAGCGGAAAGCTCTCGTCTCTTGTACCTGACCATGACCTTTCCTTTCACACCCACAACCATGGCATTCCAGTCAATCTCAGGAAAAGGAGAGATCAATTCAAACTCAAAGTTCCGTAACAGGTGACTCCATATTGCCTTTATCTGCAAGTATGCAAATGGCTCCCCAAGGCAGCCGGGTCTGCCACCTCCAAAAGATACATATGAGAATGCCCCTGCCACCTTGTCTTCTTCTCTTCCTGCTGCAAATCTGTCTGGATCATATGTCTCTGGGTTCTTGAAAATATGAGGGAGTCGGTTGGCAAAAGCTGGTGAAGTGGCCACAATGTGCCCCTTTGGAATATCATATTCTTTCCCCTCTCGAGTTTTCACACTAAAATCAGTGTGTGAGCTACGCATAAGCATGATTAGTGGGGGATGGAGTCTAAGGGCTTCTTTAATGCATCGAAACAACACATCCATTTCTGATAAAATGTCATGGTCAACTTTCTTTCCATGCTTTCTCATTAGGTCTTTCTGCTCCTCCACTACTTGAGATAGGAAGCCCTTGTTTTGGAAGAGATAAGCTCCAGTCCAAGTTGAGGTGATTGAACTGGTATGCTGCCCAGCAAAGAGAGCAGCAATTAGCAGGCCGGTAATCTCAGTTTCGGTCGTAGGGCGACCATCTTTGTACTTTGAGTCAATGAAGCACTGCAATACATCATTCTCAGCATTTCCAGCACTTTTACGAGAATGAATGATGCTTGCAAAGATTTCAACGAGTTTCTTGCGAGCCTGGTCACGCCGACGGTGAGCTGGGATGGGTAGGTATGGGAAGAGTACGCTGATAGGGAGCATCCCTTTGTCAAGGTCATTAAAAAGGGCAGACACATCATCAAACAATTTATCACGCACTTCGCGACCCAGTAAGCATCTACTGGCAGTCAAGATAATTAGATGCTCTAGCTCATACTTCAGATCAACCTCACCACAGTCTCCCCACTTTGCGAAGTAGTCCTACGCAAACCAATATGAAGTGAGGAAAAATTTATATCATCAACTTTATACCATTTTGTGAGTATGCTGAGACAAAAGCATACTTATAAAATATTTATACATATAAACAGAAAAAAAGAACCTTAAATAAAGTAATATTCAATGCGCATATATTCCACTATTTCCAAGATTTCATACACCAGTATAAATAAATTGTTGAACTGCTTAAAAAGCTTCTTAATCAGCTATTGGTGGCAAGCTATTTTCTATTGATGAAAGGCATGCAGTTACAGGGCTAAGCCAGTTAATCTTCACATTCAAACATCATACTTCATGGAGATACTTGAAGTCAATGCCTGATCACATTCCAAGTTATGGAATCAATCAAAGGATTGTAGTAACTCAGAAAGATGAATTTAAAGTACCATGGTCTTTTTGTAGTAGCAGACATGCTTACAAGCATCAAACCTCAAAAGAAACAGCTAATAAATAACATAACAAACTGGAAAGGAAGAGAAAAAATTGACACTCCTAGAAGTTGACACGTTCAAATAATACTATACATTTACTTTTGGCCCTCAAATAATACTATACATTTACTTGTGGCCCAACTTATTTAATCGGCGACCTACAATTGACTTAGAGCTCATGAAGTAATTAATTTAAAACGCAAATTCTATCAAATTTCTCTGAAGTTTGATTCATTGTCAACTTGTAAGTATCCTTAAGGTTTCCAAAACTCTCAAATACCTCTATGAGAATTTCAAACCGAATAAAATCTATTTTACCCTTACACCTATAATATAGGTCAGAATTCAAAATATAAAATATCAACTTTATTTTTAATAACATAACATAAATTATTCAAAATAAATGAATTAATTTATAAATTATTAAAATATAAAATTCTTTCAAGTTAATGCAACAAAACGGTGGATTGTACCCTTACACCGTATCCGTATTAATACATTTTACATTTGTTCTTTTCATTTCTTAATTTTAAATTTCATAAAATATAGAAAGCTAAAAAATCCTATGTTGTATAAATTCAAACATCAACATCATTAGGCATAATAAGTTTGAAATATTTTTGTATATAAATTTTGTTTTATGATAAAAAATGATTCTGTCTTAATTTATATTTTGAGAATGAAAATTGAACTACAAATAATAGAAAATTGCATTATATTTAATAATTCACTTTATAAATTATAATTTAATGTATAATATCCTTACTCCATATTTCTATACTTATTTTTAAGGGTAAATATATATTTTAAGAGTTAATTGATATAAAAATATTGACAAAAGGGAGGTAACCTGAGGGGTACTTGAGTTGATGAAATTTGCCTAAAATTCATTAACAGTGACCAGTTTAACACTCTATTTCACTTAATTCCGACATAGCATGCAGCAATGACAGTGAAACATGAAAATATAGACATAAATATTCACCTATTTCTTTTTCTTATTCTAAAAATAAGACTCTTGGATGCAATAATCATGACAATTTTCAATCCACCAATTAGCATCACTTCAAAAACTGAAATATAGTCCATACACCAGATACACAAAAAAGACTTACCTCAGTCTCAGTAACCATCTGATCCACATATCCCTTCAACTTACTAACTCTGAGGGCTTCGGTAAAGAACCGAAATTGCTCTTGCCTTACAGTATAATCAACGTCAAACACCACACCAGGGCCAAAAGTGGGGACATTGAACTGATACACTTCCTGCTGACTAAGCTCAGACTCAGGAGCCTTGAAGAAATGAGCTGAAACCTCTGGTCCAATCAAAAAAGTGATCTTCTTATTAAACAGTTTCACTGTAAAAACACCCCCTAGTTTAGGATACTCTTCCTTAAGCATCACAATAGGGCCTTTTAAGAAGCGCACTAATCCACCAATCACCGGCCATCCGTCAACAACAGGAGGAAGACGTTTCCTAGATCTAGGTATTAAAAGTGCAGAGATAAGCTTGGCAACAACCAGGGTGGCCACAATGAGGAGGGCAACACTAACGAATTTGTTACCCTCATCCAGATCCATCAATTCCGCAATGTTAATAAGTTCTATACTGAAAATCAAACAGAAACTAATAATCAAAAGAGGATAACCATTACAGCGTCATAATCAAAATACGATTCAAATATAAAAATTTCAAAGCACAGAGATGACGAGATCGACGAGCTTATTACTAAAAGGAATTGGAATCGAGCAATTAAAGCAAAACAGTCAGGATCTATACCTGTGAGATTCAGGAGTGGAGCAGAGTGATGGAGAAGAGGATTACGAATAGTGAATTGAATTGAATCGAATCGAATCGAATCGAATCGGATCTTGTATGATTTATTTAGAGAGATAGACTGGAGTGAAGTGGATCCGCCCACACCTGTAAAACGGTGGGTCTCCCATTACTGTGGTTTTTTGGTCGATTTCTTCCGTTTTGTTCGCACATATTCTATTGATCCTTGTAACATTTTCCATTTAATATTCGGCAAAATATATTAATAATGTATATACAAAATATTGAGAAATCTATATTTAAAATAATTGTCACAAAAAAAAATAAATATTATAACATATAATATTTTTAGGTATGTGTCTTTCATATATTCATCAGCACAAACATTTATTTATGGACACGTGTTTGGAGTATATATTTTTAAAATTATATTTGTTCTCGTTAAAAATCATCCTATAAAAATAAAATAAGATAAGTTTTTAGACGTGTAATTTTTAAATAAAATAATTTACATTTTTAAAAGTTAAAATCTTATGCTAACGTATCATTTTCTTATAAGTAAAAGAATCATTTATTTTTTTTACATTTTCTTTTGATTTTTTCCCTATTATACCTCACGTATATAAGAACCTATATCTAGATTAATTGTTAAAATATTAAGTATTAAAGTTATTTTTAGACTTTATCTCTTAATTAATTTAAAGATATTTAATTTTAATTCAATAAAATTGAGATTATGATTTGTTCTTTTCTTATTTCCCAGCAATTGAGATGCAATTTTGTCAACAAAACCTGCCATCATATTTATCTCTCTCACTAAAAACACAATTTTATTACCGTATGGCCATATGTCACAAGCACGTAAATAAATTGCATGAAACAATTTTATTAAATATTTGTG
>JAYMTC010000258.1:0-13193 GCA_036897605.1 Melianthus villosus
ATTAATAAGCCTAAAAAATACAATAAAATTATAAGTAGAAAAATTAATGTGAATATCGAAATACAAGTTAAATATAACAATGAATTTCAAACGTACCTTATACATTTGTCCAAATATTACCTTTGAGATATTATGATATATGAAACCTCATTTCTTTACTCTTAAATCTAACTTTCTTGATAAACTTTTATGAATCGTCGGTTTGGAATATGACCAATGTTTCCACATTTGTTTGCTTGATTTTAAGTCCGAAGATGAACTCAGTTATCCTACATGCTTATAATTTACTATGCAAAGATTTAGTTGAATTCCTTCAAAGATTTATCAAGGTATATCCCAAAGTACTAAAATATTATGAAGTAAGTCTATTATGTGAGTAAATATAAAGATTTACTATTATGTCATAACGATTACAAATCTCAAGAAAGTAGTAAATAAAATTATTCTATAGAGATGTCTGCCCCATTTGTACATAAAATTAGGTCATATTTGTACAAGAATTGTCATCCATAAATACATACACTTAGTATTAAATGCTAACAAATATACAAACGTCTAAGAATATAAGATATGTAGCAACAAAAGTTTTTTTATTTTTTTTTGCACGTCACCACCCGTGTCACAGTCTCTGACACATTATATGAAGATTTGACTCATACAATTATACTTTCATTGGGATAATAACCGATAATGAGAAAGTCTTATTTGTGGATGATGAATTAGCATATTGATTCGGTTTTTTTCCTTTGCGAGCTACTAAGATGCTCTACACGTTGAGAAAAGAAGTTCACGACCCGTGTGTCTTCTACCTCCATGCAACATTGTTCCGTAAGGCTTTCGACCATTGTTGAAATTCCCCATTGCTGCTTCCGTATGAGTCTGGGCCGTTGATAAGATGTTTCTCTATGAAAAACACAAATAAGAGTTTGAAGAAGGGGAAAGAGAATGGGTCCTCGACCCCCAACAAATATAGGATGATTTATTAAATCACATAGTTTGAGATCCTAGAATTCTTTCTTCGCTTAGTTCATGGTTCAATATTTTGGTATACTAAGCGTAGATTAACCACATCAATCCATCCCGAACTTGGTGGTTAAACTCTACTATCTACGCATTTTACCATTCCACCATAAATTCTCTCTGCCCCTACCTGACTCCAACTTGATAGTTTCCACCACTTTCTAGGGAATGAAAAAAAATCGACCACTTTCATTTGGTAGTTTGACTTAAAATTCTTCGACTTATCGATATTCAATCAAATCCTCTATTTTGATGATTGAATGCACCCCTTCAACACGACATGTTGAAAGGATCTCGGAGACTCACCAAAGCATGAAAGCTAGGATCTTTAAAAAAAATGGATTCCTAAAAGAAAGAAGAGGAACAAGTACACGTATTGCTATTTGAATTGGATCTGCCTTCAATAAAGTATTTTCTACGGTATCACCATGAATACGCAGATGGCAGAAACTATCAAGATGGAGTACAGTAGAGACAGAGGCAGCTTACGGTGGAGCGGGGAAATGCATAGAGATCAGAAAAAACACAAAGGACAAAAACACTATGCTGGGTCGTCACTAACACCGAGAGACGAAAATTAATGAGTTCCTTTGATTTTGTTCTTCGACAAGAATGACTTATAAGTATGGACGGTAACATTACATATGAATTTTCGCTCTATTTCAGTAGCTCCGCAAGAGTCCGGTCGCATGACCCTTCATGACCCGTGACATTCATTCTAATATAGCTTAAGAATAGTGGTACCTAATGAGCCGTATAAGGATCATATAATATTATGGCCTGTAATAGACATTTTCTTTGCATTTTTGCATTCCGTTGGCGTGCGCTCATTTTTTATATATATTTCGATTTCTTGGCCCTAAGCCTTTTATGCTAAATTGCTTAGAATTTTCTATTTTTTTTTTCTAAAAAACATAACAACTGAATAAATACAAATAATCAACATTACAATATGTAATTATATAAATATTCAAAGTCATAAACAAATTTTAGATATAAAATACATAAAATATATTCAATTACCAACCCATCAATCAAGGTCCATTGATTGCATGTTCTATCATTATTGTGTTGTTTCTCTACTTTAGTTCTCTTTGGGGTTTTATATTTAAAGTTTATTTATTATCTCTTATTTACATCTTAATGAAACGAATTATTTAATCATTATAAATTAATCGATCATTTGTTTGTTAGAATATTTTAATAGACACTTAATATCTTTTAATAATTAAGTACTACAATTTCAGACTGATTTATTAAGAGTCTAATTCTGAATTAATTTTAAATAATACTTAATACTAAATTTTAAAGTTACTTTTACCTCAATAAGTCATTATCTTTTAAGTAACTCTTAATATATTAAGAATTTATTATTCATTCAATATGTAACCATTTATTTTGTGCGTCAGTTCTTTTCAATGGTTGGTGACTTCGTTTTTTTTTTTTGTTTCCTCTAAAGGGTTAATTAATTTGGTGCCCGAGGTCAGTTGGGTTTTGGGCCAGTTCGGGTATTGGCCTGGGTTGTGTTGGACTGGGTTTCGGGTTTTGTTGTGGAGTGGCTTGTCTTTCATGCCATCTATCAATGGAGACCACATTTTTCAAAAAAGAAAAAAGGGGAAAAAAATTGCAACTCCGTCGCTTCAATGGTCAGAGTTTGTAAAATCTGCTGCACAGATTTTATAATCAGCTATAATAATTGAATGGAATCCAGTCGAGGCAATTAATTAGAGTAGATATTTAGAATTGAAACTGATCCTAGTGTCGAGTCTGAGCAAAAAGCAAAGTCGAAACGAGAAACGCCGGTGCCGAACAAGCGTGATTTCTGTTTGCGATAAGGATCTCCTCGATATAGAATCCCCATTTCTACTTGCCATGAACGATACTTCCTATGTTTGCCTCATAACCTTTTCTACCCTTCACTCCTCTATTTATTACTCCCCTTCTCCTTCCTTTACAACCCTAAAACCTAATTATTCCCCCCTTTTCTTAGCCCCTACCCCTTTCTGGTTCTTCAATCGCTCCTATACAGGCAAGCTTCCACTACATTGTTTCCATTTGTTCTTTTATTATTTATTTATTTGCTTCATTTTAGTTGATAATCACTTTTGAAGAATTTAAGTTGATAATCCCACTGATTGTATCGTTATTTTTTAGTAACAGAAGTTGAATTAGGGTTTTAATTAGTTATAAAAGAATGTATTGTTTTCTGCATTTAGTAAATAAGTCAATGATTGAATATATGATACTTATTTTTATTTATTTTGTTAGATGGTATATAATTTAATAGAATTTGTATAAATGTAGAGTCAATATGAGTGAGATGTCAGAAATTGAAAAGCTGGGGCAACACTTGGTAGATAATGAAAAGATAGAACATGGTCAAGCATTTGGTTCAGATATTGAACTTGTTGATGCCAGTGTTATTCTGCAAAAATCTGGATTGCCTAGTGAGGCTCATCTCAGCGGTGATCAAGTTTTCCCCTTGGAGTCCAATGATGTAGATACTGGTGACATAAGGATGCTTGATGCTGCTGAACCTGATGAAGGGCTGGAGAATAGAGGCAACGGTGTTGGTACCAGTGTTGGCAATTCTGTTGAAGGTTCTACTCCCCTGCCTGGTGGCGAAGCATTAACTTCACAAGCTGCAGCTCATAATTCTGGGAAAAAGAAGAATCGTTGGACCGATATAGAGGTACTTCAAGTTATTTTATGCTCTTTAAACAATAAATTCTCTTAAAGATGGAGAAAAAACAAATAGGATCACTTCCAATATATTCTATCAATATGCCTTTATAACTTTTTATCCTAATAAATTGCAGATGGCCAAGGTTAATGAATCAGGAACTCCGGAAGAACGAGCTGAATTTATAAAGGATCTGGAAATTTTTTATAAGGAGAATGGCATGGAGTTCAAGCACCCGAAATTTTATGGAGAGCTACTAAATTGCCTCAAGTAAGTTTGGTAATTTTACTTTTTAGTCTGTTTCGTATTCCCTTGTGAGTGAGTTCGAGAGTGGATTATATATTGAGAATCGAGGTTCTGAGACGGATTCGTTTCCCGTGTCAAGATTCCTGCAACGAAGTCTATTTCCTGGTTTCCATTAATGTCTGGATGCTTTTCATGGTATGTAGGTTATGGAGAGCTGTTATTAAATTGGGCGGCTATGAGTTGGTATCTCAATCCTCTTCCTACGTTATTTGTTCTTTATCTTATTTTTTAACCATTTGTGGTAGGCATGTCAATTTGTAAATGATAGGATATAATTTTGTAAATACTTTGATGCAGATGTAATCTTGATGGTTTCCAAAATGTGCGAAATATGAATTGTTAAAAGCTTAAATTAATAGTAGGTTTAATTGGCTAAGTTATTGATATTCACCAATGCAATTTTAAACGATGTTACTCTTTGGAGTAATTAGTTTTCCAACATTAGTAAGAACCTTCACTCAGAACCACGATATTGTAGTTCATCACCAATATTGTTGTTCGTGAGTTTTCTTTAGGGGAGAAATGAAATGATATTGAAGGAAAATAACAAAAAATCTCCTCCTGTCTTGTGTTCATGAATTTTATTTAGGAGGGATAATGAAGGAAGATGAAGAAAAATAAGTCTAATTTCATTCCAGAACTTTCCATCCAAAATGAGGAAAAATGGATGATAAATGTTTCATTTACACTAAAGTGAGTTATACTTTTCCAATTATAACCTTTTATTTATATGTCCCGGAATATATATATATATATATACACACATATATTCCAATTGTATCCTAATTTTTCTGTCAACTCTTAAAACATGAGAGAGATTTTTACATTTTCTTTTTTTTTTCCTCCCTTCCCATTCTCCCACTTTCCTTTCTTTTTCTTTCTCTCCCAACTTGCAAACACATGCCTTCTTTTTATATACTAGTGTGACGCGGCAGATAACCAAATGGATAATTTCAATACAAACGTGATTTTTATTTGGAAACTGTCTTTACTTAAAAAAAATCCCGGTTGGGTGCCTCAAACTAATTATGAGAATTATACAGTTTCTGTTCTATCCACCAAAGTTCCAGCATTAACTTGATAAAATCATATTGGTTCTATACAACTTTCGAAGAAGTTATAATTATGAATTCCACGGTTTCCTTTTATGTTCATTTCAACAGTATTATTATAGTAGGACATTAGATTTGCTGTTGATCCCAAATTTTTATTAATTGTAGACAAATTATTACCATTCCATAGAATAGAATATATTTTAATGTTATGCTTCAGAATAATGAATGCTGATATCATTGAGCTTCGTGAAATTCTAATTCTTCTTTCATTTCCATAGAAACCTCACTTTCTAGAATACGCTTTACGCTTGGATCCACATTTTCTAAGCCAATCTATTGTGGAAAACCACATTTTCACCGTTTGGTTCTTGGTTTATAGCGTAATTTTGAAGCACCTAGAGCATCCAAAACTCATACTTGACTTCATGATTCCTTGGTAAAGAATGTTGTCGGAAAAGGGAGAATCCTTTCCTTTCCAAATTTACTTCCGCAGATTAAAATAAAAAAAGAAAGAAGTAAAGGTCTTTCCTTGTAGGGATCAGCGTGTTGGATTTTTGCTGTATTACTGTTAATTTCAAACTTATATCATAGACACCGGCCTGCAAAATATAAAAGAAGACCATTATTATTATTTTCCAGTCACATTGATAAAAATCTCCATAAAATGGAGTTAAGTTGTTTAAATATGCTTTACCCTGTTCAAACATAACTAGTCAGTGTTGAGTTTATTTCCAGCTCCAGGTGAGCTTCAAACAAATTCAACTGTTCTGTTCCAAATTTAAAAGAATTCAGTCCGTGCCATATCAACTCCAAACCCTACATGAGTCTCAAATCTCAATGTCTGTAATTTCTTTTTTCACCTTTTGTGTAAGTTGTGAATACGCCGATGACGAAATACAGCCCAAAAAGAAAATCTTACACTAAGCATTGTCACGAAAGGAATACCTTGGCTGATTTCCATTTGGAAAGTCGTATTGAAGGGCTATTGAGTTTAATTGCACATTTTATATGTACGAGTTGTTCTTTAATTTGGTCACTACGTTAGAGCTTAAATAAATTAGAGTTTTGTATATTATTGTATTTATCACTATCAAAACATCATATACATGGTTTCTCTCTGAAATGCAGGTGACAGGATCCAAGTTGTGGCGGCAAGTCGGGGAATCCTTCCATCCTCCTAAGTAAGATGTGGTTGAATAGTTTTTGTAGCTTTTATCTACAACCTATAGGGATCATGGATATTAATATGGAATGGAATTATCGCCATGTTTTTTTGTTCAGTAGTTCAATGTTGTTGGATCAATTTCATTTTTGTTTTTATTAGGCTTACTTGCATAAATGGTAGCCGAACTTTGACATTTGGTCATGGTAGTACCTGAACTATCCAAAATTATTCATATTGGTGTCCCATATAAATTTATTAACATTTATGGAAAGTAGTTCTAGATAATCTTTTTTTTTTTAACTTTAGTTTGAAAAATCATTGGAGATGTATTTTTGATGGGAGTACTAACATGACCAATTCAAATAGTATGAATACCAAGATAACCAAAGATCAAAGTTTGGGTTCTATTCATGTAGTTGGGTGTTATTATCATTGTGTTTCCTACAAGTTAGGCTTCTATCAAATTCACATATTAAGTTCTGAATTTTTTTTTCTTTCTCTTCGTTTAGGACCTGCACAACAGTCTCTTGGACATTTCGCATATTCTATGAGAAGGTAATGCTTATTTAGTCGGAGACCTCATTTGTATAGGATATCATTCAAATATTGTACAAAACTTGTTTGTTTTGCACCTTAGTGGTCATTCAATTAGGATTCAGAATGGTGAATTCTTCATGTGAAATGCTTATAACTTAGAAACTTTTGATCCATAGGCATAAATTTGTTTATTTTCTTTTCTTGGTCATGATTGTAGAAACAAAATAGATGCTACATTTAAATTTGGATATCATGACTATTTTAATCATAACCCATCAGGAAAAATACTGTAAAATATACATGCATCCGAAATTAGGATCATCAAGTATAGTTTTTATCTGTTGCAGAATCCAGTTACTTCTGTTGTGAGTTGCATTTGTCTTCTTGGCTTTTAATTGAAAATATCTGTCATTTCTGGCAACCATTCCTCATGTGTTTGCATTGCATGCCTTTGCCTTAATCACCGTTCCTCAATATATTCAAATTTTTATGCAGGCACTTCTGGAATATGAAAAGCATAAGAGGAACATCGGTGAGCTTCAGTTCCCTGTTCAACCCATCCTTCCACCTCCAAGTATTGAAAAGGAGGTATGGTGTAACATAATTATGTTTAGTTTCTTTGCAGTTAGTTTATCTCCATTTATTTTGTTATTATTTTTTTACTATTAACACGTTTTAGTTATGCATTTGGATTATCTTTTTTCGAAAAATATCCTCCAGTTCTCTTGCTGTTTCTTCTATTTACGGAGTTCCCTAAAATGCCATTGCTTATCAACTTTTTCAAAATAATTTACATACTAAGTCGTTTGCTGGGTAGGTAATTGGTCACCAAACCCCAACATCTGGTAGGGCGCGGCGTGATGCTGCTTCTCGCGCTATGCAGGGTTGGCACGCTAAACGTAATTTTGACTACGGTGAGGTTAGTGAGCATATTACAAAGGTCTTTTGAAAGCTTGACAATGTTATTTGATGATTTTGGATATATAATACTATACAGGCCAATTCTCCGGGTATTTAGTGGAATATTTAATGCGCTATATTTCTTGGCTTTTTATGGACAGGATAAAACCTTATACCCTCCATCAAAGCGTGAAAGACCTCTCAAAAGCATTGGTATGCTCCCTAAAACAAAACGTAGATGCTATTGTCTACTTGCACAAGAAGTGCCCTTACTTTGGACATTGTTAAATCAGGTACTCGAAAAAACAAGACACCAGCTAACCTGGAGCATTCTGACAAATTAGCAAATACTGGAGCAGATAAGCAGTGAGATTACTGATTCTTTTTTCAGAAAATTTGTTTTATCGTCATTTTGTTCTATGCTTGATTCTCCACACATTGCGTTTGGTATGCTTGTCTGCGAACAAGTGTTTACTGAATCATCAGATAAATGATGTCTTATTTGTTTCATATGATGTCATTTTCATAAATATGTCAATTAAATTACGTTTATTGATTCATCTGATAAGAACCATGTATCAGCGTCTATGAAGTTTATAGACACCCTAGGACCACCCATTAGAAAATTGGAGGTGTATAGGATATTTGGAAAATGACAGAATCCAAGAAAAACACCCAAACTGGCACTTTTGAATTTTATGATGAAATCAGCCCTGTAACAATTTTCTTGTATTAGAGTGGATGCCACAGTTATCGACGTTGGACCCCCTGCTGACTGGGTGAAGGTCAAAGTGCGCAGAACTGTAAGCATCTTCTTTCTTGATGGATATCTTGTAGATATTACTTGATTGTTTCTGATTAATGCTATATCCATTGGACAGAAAGAGTGCTTTGAGATATATGCGCTAGTGCCTGGGCTTCTGAGAGAGGAGGTAATCAATTTAATAACATCCATCTATCTCACTTTTCTGCTATTTGTGCTGTTTTGATGCTCGTTTCTACCTAAATTTGACAACCACGACTACCTTAAAAACGTGTATGTATGGACTTCAATACAATTATATCATGTAATAGCTCATCAAAGTAGCGAGTTTAATACTTAATCTAATTGTTAGTCTGTTGAATAGGGGACTCACAGCCATTATTTTATATCGGTATGTCGGTTTCGAGTACAGTCGCAGTGTAACAGTATCGAGGACAGGAATTGATTATTTATAGATAGATACTACATTTAGCTTTATGAACTACATGTTTTATAATACATGCATTTCCAACATCCAAAACAAATGAACTCGTTACAGGCCGATAGTTTGACCCTGCCATGCACAAATCCTCAAAAAAGCTAAAAAAAACATGGGTCAGGCATGTGAAGATGGCTGAATGTATTAGGATATGAAAAACATTGCAAGACCAACAATGGCAAGTACAAAAGTTAAAACTCTAGATTAAAAAATTAATAAATCTGAATACTAGGTTTGAAACAGTTGACTCATGCGAAAAACTTCAATTTTTAAACGTGAAAACTGACCAAGGAGCTGCACTAGCTGAATTAGAGAGACCATCCTTCCTTTGTGAAATAAACCACACATAAGATATTTTTAACACATTGTCAATGATTAAAGTTCTCCAGACTCAGTTACAATGACAATTTTCTTTTTAACACTACAATTTTCGAAATTGATATTACGGATAAGTTAATTATTATAGTCCTGGTGATTATGACCGTTTCTTTAGGCAAGTGTTGATAGGTTTATTATACTTGATGGGACTCGATGCATTGTAAATGAAAGAAATATCAATTCTAGCATCAGATTCTCAAATTAGAGTTTCATTTCACTTCCATGTTCATAATATAATAGTTCTTGTACCTTTAAAATAATACTTTAAATAACCGATTTCTATATCTTCTAATTTCTTATTCATACGAACAAATGTAAAAATAATTTAGTCCAACAAAATAAGCTATCTTTGGTCCATAGTTTAAATAGCCTTTTTAATACATTTGGAAAATGTTAGACATTAATAAAATCTATGTTATCTTGACTCAGGTACCAGTGTGAGGTACTGATACGTATATAAGTATCCGACTTGATGAAGTTCCAAAATTAAGATACTTAGAATACTCTAAGAAGTATCCAAATTTTAGATACGGGTATCAGGCTCTTGATTATAGGCCATCGCACAAGTCCTATCCTAACTATATTCAATAGGTGCTAAAATGTATCAGTTACACCAACCATAGAAAAATAAATGCAAGCTCAAATTATGACCCAAAAAAAAAGCGGTCTAGTCTAAAAAAAGACGTATTTTGCATTTATATCTGTGTTGTGGCGTCCGACACTTGTACCAAGGGGTAAATCAAAAAGTCTGTTGACATAGAATAACATGGAACTTCAAATGACTTAACCAAACCACTGAAGATGTCAAAACGAGTACAAATATTCTATTATATATAAATAAAATTTATTAAAACATTGAAGGTTTTAATTACATTGGAACTCAAGATCAACCTCTATCATCTATAGAATTCTAAACCGGTAAATTGAAAGCTCCTATAAATAATGATAAAGACACAGAATCTTTTAACAAGTCCATTTTTCTATTATTTCTATTTAAAGCCTCTCGATTTATACATTTCTCATTTATGTTGTGAAACTTTGAGGTATTGATTTTTTAATTATTATAATTTCTCTAGGTTACGGTGTGGTCTTGATGGTTTTTCCTTTTATATTTATAATTGCTTGGTTATGTAAATAAGTTACTTCAACTTATCTATGTTGCTTTGGACAGAAAATTATGGGGTTCCATAAAAATGGGAAAAAAAATCTCTCCAGATACCTAAAAGCTACAAGGGAAGAATTTATTAGTGCTAAAATATTTATTATCTTGGAAAGAATGTTTGAGCAATATTTTCATATAACTTCATACAAGTGTATACAAAAATTATGCAAAATCAGTTTTGATTTTTTGTCTTTCAATATCTTGTTAAACTTCAACCTAAGACCTAATAATTCTGAACCTACTGTTGGCAAAGGTTTATATAGAAAAAAGATGAACCAGCTTATGTTCTATTTGTACTCCTTTTATGCTGTCGCCTTCATTGAGTAACCGAGTCGATCAGACCCGCCTAACGGACGGAATGATTGAACGGCATGGTTAAGTAAAAGCCACCTTCACGTTTGTTTTAATCCAAATAAAAAAAAGACGTGAAATGGTAAATTTTTTCTCCTGCTTAATCAAGCTATGAAGTCAATAATCTAGAGTTGTCTTTTTCATTACCTACTGGTATTCCTTGAAAATTTGAATAAGAAAGGAGGTCTCACGGTAAATTAGCATGTAAAAACAAACATGAGATATTTAAAAAACAAATTTTACCTGAATTTGGTTGAAACCTTGATCACTTTGATTCATATTGAAGAAATTTCCTAGTGTCTTATAGAATACTAAGGAAAAGTCCAACATAAGAATATGTTTAAGTGATAGCGACTACTTGGTTTAGGTCCAAATAGTTTGAGATATATTTATATATATAATTAGTTTTTACAATTACAATACATGAAAATTTTCATTTTTAATGATAGTTCTATACTTGATATCTATCATCACCTTGTAATTTATAAATGATTTTTTTATTATTTAGTATGTTTTAGCTAGTTATCACTATTATAAAAATGTTTGAGAACCTAGTGTTGAGGCTCCCATGATTGTTATCATCACAATGACCATCTTAGAGTTTTATTTAGTTGTATGGTGTTTATTTTTCCTGACAACCTTGCTGGTCGTCTAAGCCAGATTATAAAAGTCACACTTATTGGCGCCTTTCCTTTATTTTTTATCCATAGATTTTGTTAATCCTAATTGTGAAATCCTTGAACAATGTTAATGGAAAGTCCAGCTGGTGCAGTCTCAATTCTATATGGAATACCATCAGTAATCATGTTTTGAAATACACTGCATTTTATTGTTATATGCACAAAATGATATTTTTTACTATAGTATATATGCCTACTATTATGGAATCAGGTGCGAGTTCAATCAGATCCAGCTGGACGCCTAGTTATAACTGGTGAACCAGAGCAACAGAACAATCCTTGGGGTATCACATCCTTCAAGAAGGTAATTCTTAACATTACCAGTGAACAGATATTTATGGCATTTTTCATGGCCTATTGGTAATGAGCAGAAACATCAGAGGGGAACTAAATTCTTAAATGGGGATGATATCAGGTTGTGAATTTACCAGCAAGAATTGATCCACTTCAAACAAATGCTGTTGTTAGCCTGCATGGCCGACTCTCTGTACGTGCACCATTTGAACACGGATCAGGTTGAACAGTATGGAATGTCTGGCATTTAGTTACATTAATTTTGAATAGATAAAACTCTTGAGAGAGTTAAAGGATGAAGGTCAAATTTCGACTTTAAATTATGTTTTCAGTTTAGAACATCAGTCTGAGCTGATTCGTGATGTTGTATGTGCTTTCTTGCACACGCTTCTTAGGGGCCCCTTTATTCCAATATAACTGAACTATGATGATCAGTAAGATTTAGAAACTAAATGTTCTTCAGATTTAGAGTCATTAGATTTCTTTGAAACAACAGTTGTTGGAATGGAAACAATAAAGGACCAAGAAAATGTTTAAAAATACATTCGTTCTTTGACTTACGTCAAATCTGATCTCTCGATTATGAGTTTGGTAATTTTAGTTCTTCGCGTAGATGAATGACATACGATCAGTTATTGTATCTATTTCCCATATCAATTCTCGTTAGCTAGCATCACATGACATGATATTAATCAAGATGACTTCTATCATCTTCCATTTCGCGTAAAAACGAGAAATTATTTTGGAGTCAAATATACTACAAATGTGATGAAAAATAGATAAAATGATTGATCGCAAGTAATTCATTTACTTAAATGACTAAAATTGTCGAACTCATAGTCGAGAGATTACTATCAGATTCAAAGTGAAGTCTATCAGATTCAAAGTGAAGTTTAAGGACGAATGTATCTATTAAACCCTAACAAAATAAAGTGACATTACAAATAAAAGGTGACTGGTCGAGAGAGTCTTATGATTAGAAATTTGTGCCCGAAATGATGTAGAATTTTTGGTTCAACATGGAACAATTGAAAGTCATCCTACCATATCTTCTTAAATTTCTATGGAGATAATTTTATGATATAATCTCTAATTGATTTGTAGACATAAAACCAATGAGTAGGAACGCCTTGCCAGTTGAAACTACAATAGAAATGTGGTCCCCAAAATATTGTGTATAATGAAAACTCGAAGTCGGTTTTAGACTGATTTTATTTATTAATCGGAACTCTTTTAACTCATAAGTAAAAAATTATGGGTTGGTTTTATTTATTTATGGGAATGATTTTTTAAACCATAAAAAATTATGGATTGGTTTTATTTATTTGTTGGATTGATCTTTAAACTACAAATTTCATCCATTCAAATTATGAAACCACTTTAAATTTTAAATTCATTGCTTAACAATTAATTTTTTTTTT
>JAYMTC010000259.1:0-13192 GCA_036897605.1 Melianthus villosus
ATATACACACATATATACATATATATGCATAGTTTCAATGAAAAATAAAAATAGGATAATATATATAAGGATAGTTAGTATTTCCCATTAAATTCTAATGATAATGTAAGGATGCAACTTCATAAAAGTATAAGAAAGTTATTTACTAGGTTTTAAACTTAAGGGAGGTTTAATGCATATTAGTAAAACCAAATGGACTAAATGTTTTTTACCCTTAAATAAATTAAACATGTCAATTTAATATAATTAACTGTTAATATTATAAATTCAATTTATTCCATATAAACTATGTCTTTAAAATGTTTGTGTATATTATGTTTTCAACGTGAATGTATTGTAATTTGGTTTTTGAATTCTTTGAAGATGTGATTTTATGTTGAGATTATAATTTTTATCTAAAAAAGTTTAAAGCAGAATCACCATAATAAAAAAACATAATATCAAACAATTTTTATGGTGTCATTTTGTAAAATTAAGTATCAGTTCTAAATACTGATCTAAATACTCTGAATTAAATATTATTCACAATTAATTCACACATATTCTCTTAATGGTTTAACAGAATTTTAGTAATTGATATAAAATAAATTTTAAAAATTTATTAAAATATGTTATCAAACAAATAACTAATCCACTTGACATATCAAGGACAAAAACTCCCTAATCATATGAAGTTGAATTAACCAAACCCTAAATAATTTTACTTTACATAACCCAACAAACAATTAATTAATACAACTAATATTTAAAATTGATAATTAATTTAACATCGATAGAATATATCTTAATTATAATTATTAGATTTTAAAATATTTATTGAGAATTTAAATTTAAACATAATTATTAATTTTTGGACCAATCATTTCAAAAAAAGATTTCTATAAAAAAAATAATTCTAAACGTTAGTTTTTAGCAACTATATATATCTCAGTCCAGACAAAAGGATGACCCAGGAAAGATTTGTTGTTTTTCATCATCGTCAATTTACATCTCCTCATTCATCTTCTGGATTGAAACCCTTTCTCAGGTATTTTATGTAAGTTTTTTGTTGATGTCTGTGCGTTTGGAACATGATTATGTATGGTTATCAGAGGTTCCTGCAATGGGAAGCTCTGAGAAGGTTTCGTGTTACAAGAAAGATGGGTTGAATTTGAAGGAAACAGAGTTGAGGTTGGGGTTGCCTGGTCCGGAATCACCTGAAAGAGAAGGTGGAAATATAAGTGGGTTTCAAAAGGGTTTGGTTTCTCGGCCAAAAAGGGGGTTTTCAGACGCCATTGATGGTGGCCATGGGAAGTGGGTTTTTTCGGGTGATGGATATGAGAAAGATTTGGGGAAAGTGGGTGGCTTGTTCTCTCCTAGAGGTGGTGAAGCACAAAAGCAATTTGGAATGGGTGTATCCGCTGTGAAAGAGGATGCTCCACAGTCCTCGGAATCGGTACTTGAGAAGAAGCCTCAAGTTGCAAAGTAATTATTCTTACTCTGTAGTCTGTAATCATTCATTTTACTTGTAAATGTTCTTTGTAGGTATCAGTTTTTGGTTCTATGTGCTTTTTAGGATTATTGGACTTAGTCATGCAATGGGATCTGATAAATTTTGGAAACGAAAGGGACCATGAAACTTGTTTGCTTTGCCAGAACAATAGAATGAGAAACTCGAGGTGGTTCTGTTTTGATCAAGGCAAGAGAATTGATACTTATGCCTTATGTATTGAAGAGGCAGAGATTTCTGAAACCAGTTCTTCCCTCATGCCCAGTTGAAAAAATTAACAATAAATCTATCTTTTCTTGCCTGCCCGTTATGTGTATGAGCAGAAAGAACATAATTTGCTTGTGTATTTTTAGAAACTAGATTTTTCTGTCTTATAGCCTTCTCATGTATTGCAAGCACGAGAATATTTTTGTTGCAGCTTTGGTATTTTCCACAGTTTTGGTACGTTAAGTAGGTCTATAACAGGCAAACCTTTGCCCAGGTGGTTACCAAAAAGATGTCTCTAGAGACTTTCAACTAAGTGTTTGATCTTAAATTACTCATGAATTGGACTTTCATTAATTAGGAAAACAAATTGATTGAGCTTCTTTCTTACTAAAGCTAAGTTCCGTTTTGTAATTTGTTTGTGACAGGGCCCAGGTTGTGGGTTGGCCTCCAATTCGTTCTTTTCGGAAAAATTCAATGGCTTCACATCCCCCAAAGAATGATGATGATGCAGAAGGCAAAATGGGATTGGGGTGTCTCTATATCAAGGTCAGCATGGATGGTGCACCATACCTGAGGAAAGTTGATCTCGAGACATATGGCAGCTATATGGAACTATCTTCTGCACTGAAAAAGATGTTCAGCTGCTTTACTATTGGTAGTCTCCCTTAATACAATCCTGATCCATACTAACTCAGTCTAACTTACAAGTGCCAACTTCTCTCCCACTCTGGCATCCTAGATCGTGACTTTATTTCATCTGGTCTCTAATATCTAATTTGCACTCATACTTGAATTGCCATGAGATATGGAACATATTTCAGTTACCAATTTCCATGTTATGTTGTAAAACCTTTTCGCTGGAAGTTTTCTTCAAATATTCATATCCTACACGAATAACAAGAGGGTTTTTGTTGTTGAAAATTTTGTATTCATTACTGAAAAAAATTCAACATGTGAATTTATTTCAGTTTTGAAGAAGGTCAAAAGGTGTATTATGGTTTCCTTATTGTACATAATAACAACATGGTACGGGAAACATATGAATATCTCAATCTTTTTAACTCTCAATTTTTTTAATAAACTTCGATTTATTCATATGTTCAGGACAGTGCGGCACCGACGGAGCCCCCAGCCAAGATGGGTTAAGTGAGAACAACTTAATGGACCTTCTTCATGGTTCTGGATATGTGCTCACATATGAGGATAAGGATGGTGATTGGATGCTAGTTGGTGATGTTCCTTGGGAGTAAGTATTACTTGTAACTCAAAATTTGCATAAAAATTTCTGACTCAGTCCTATGAGTTTATTACTCAAATTGTTCAACCTTATGCTCAGTTAAAAGTTTGGTAATGGCATCCGGGAGGAACAAGAAAATACTTGAGACATTAGACGTAGAAACCTCCACGCTTGAATTATGTCAGGGGATCAGCTCATAGAGGTACTGTACAGATAGGTGGGACATAAGTGAGATCTGTACATTGTATTAAAGCAACAAGTGAGCTCTACATGTTAGGTACCGTACATTGAACCAAGGGCATCAGGGACCTTTAAGAGTCACATGACCATGTCCTCTTTCTTAGGTAGCTTATGGGTTGGTAACAGATATAGACGCGACATGAGTTGAGACTGACATTTTGAAACCATATTCGAACTCCTACGCGAATAATCGAATAGATATCAAACACTATATACTAGATTGTCATAGATTATCAATGTGAGTTTGCTGCTTCAACTAAGAACTGGTGTTTCATAGTTAGTGAATCACCACATTAACATATCTGATTTCTCTACTGGAGATTCAGTTGATAACAGACCAAATTCAACATTCATTCGGGAACTTCAAACAAGTCTGTTTCTGGCAATCATTCAAACTTAATATTCTTAGATTGCTGCTTCAACAAAGAACTGGTGTTTCATAGTATAATGAATTTCCACATTAACGTGTCTGGTTTCCTTGGTGGAGATTCAGTTAGACAATATTCCAGATTCAACATCCATTCTGGAACTTTCGGGCAACCCTTTGAACTTAATATTCTAATATACCCCATAATTCTTTATCAATAAAGAGGATGGTGAAATACCTTTGAAATATATTCTTCTTGTTGTAACAAATCCAAGAGTTATTTTCAGGATGTTCATTGACTCTTGTAAGAGGATGAGGATCATGAAGAGTTTGGATGCCATTGGGCTTGGTATGTGCTTTTCATTTCCTTCTGGTGCCTACATCTAACTCTGTTTCACTTCAAGTAAATCAGTATTTTTTCCAGGCGTTTCTCTAAACGGGTAAGAAATAGTAAAATGGATACCTATCAATTTTTTATAGTAACAAACTTTGTATTTCATGTTCTTGCAGCTCCAAGGGCGAAGGACAAGTGTAAAGATCGCAACTAGTGTACCATCCAACGTTTTCTTACTGAAGATGCTTAACTGTAATGAGTTCTGAAATTCCCTCTATTATATTTTCTTGTATAATTATAAAATATTAAAACTTTTGTTAGATTTGTCGCAATATGGAAAGTGTATGTTTTGTTACCCTGGCTATTGAATGCTACTTTTACATTATATAAATTGTTTGTTCAAGCATCACACGGTTAGCAGCTCGCTCTCATTTTACATAATGAAATATGATTCAATACTACTATATTATCGCTTCCGCATTGTGCATCCAGTACTTAATACACCAGGGAACAATGTAAAATAAGTTGAGATCTGCATGTCATTTACTATTATTCCTTGCTCCCTAGAAAAGGGATGGTTGTTGTCAGGGAGTTACTGTGTTGATGGGAAGTGATTCATGTGCCCATCAGATTACACAAATTCTGATATAAAAATGGGGTGACTGGGAACACTTTTTACTGGACACTCCCCTCAATTGTACTGGGTTAGGATCCTTCCCCACATGGAACGGACTAATAGAATATAAGAATTAAGGTTGAGTTGAGGGAGTTCATTTGAAGTTCACCTTGACTGTTGATATCTCGTGTTCAATGATCTCAGTGTTCGTTTGTGGTTGAACCAAGTTCTCGATGGTTGGTTCCCTTCAAAGTAGAGATTACGATTTAGCAGATAAGGATGCGGTGAATTCGTTAGCAGTTCACCATGATTATTAAAGAGTTCTCAGAGATCATATGACAATAAAGAGATTATAGATGTTGATTTGAATAAGATTAGCTGTACACATTCTTTGTTTGGAAGAATAAGATGAATCTATACAAGTCATTCTTCTTCTGCTTTATTATATTTGAATTTGTAATACGGTAGATTCAGATTCCAAGCATTATATTTAAACTTGAACTATGATTCGATACTACTATATTTTGGCTTTCGAGTAAAAGTACGCAGAATCTGACCATAATTGATGTGTAATGTATTTAATTTGCAACAAGATTAATTGTTTTATTATAGAATGTTATGTTAACATTGGGATAAAATTATTTGATTTGTATTTATATATGTGGATGATTATATTGTATATGATGTGGTATAGTGTTAATTTGAAATTAATTTTTTGTATGATGGTCATATTTTGGATATACTTGAAGATTTCGGGTATATTTTGATGAACTTAAAGAGTATTTTTTATTATTATTTATAAATATAGATAATTTGTACTAGGTATAATTGGATGAATTTAAATTTTTTTGAATGATTTAAGGTGTAGTTTTGATGATTCTTAAAATAGTTAATTTGTATAAATTACTCAGAAATTTAGAAGTAATGGCCCTTTATTATAATCAATTAATTAATTATAACATATAAAATATAAATATTTCAACAAGTTATAACAACTATAAACAAATTTAAAGTTATTTTATTTATTCTTTTTCATGATCATATTCTTTATTTTAATATTAAGAGATCGAGAAAAACAAGCAAAATATTGTAAAGTAAATTAAGAATAAAATTTTGTAATCACTTTATAAAATATCAAAATTAAGTAAGAATTTTTTAATTATTTTTCAAAATAACTTAAGAATGACTAGTTTAACCACTTTATAAGATATAAAATTAAGTAAGAATATTATAATTTTCATATTCATCCCCTGATTCCAAAGTTGTATGGATAAAAATTTCTCATATTAATATATTTTTTATTTACTTTATTTTGAGTTTTCTTTTATTTTTTTGTCTGCAGTTGTTTTAAAATACTGAATCATTTTATATATAGACTTCCAATAAATAAAACTAGAACATAAAAAATAATTTTAGTTCATTATTATTTATATATTCATAGTTACATCTAACATTTTATTACTATAAAATAATATCAGCTTATCACCATCCTAAATAATAGTGTTGAAATCTACATCTACTTCCATCTTTTTGTATAACCAATCTCATATTATTGAAAATGATTACTCATTGGAATTATTTTAATTATCTATCAAATAAATTGTAATATTGTTAAACATAAAAGAATAACAAAATACTTGGGTCGAACCCAACCTACCTGGATCTGTTCGAATAGGGTTTCATTGCACGGGTCCCGTTGCCTTTAAATGGGTCTTGTGTTCGATCATCTCAATTTTCTTCCAACCTCCTCCAAGACCAAAATTTTGACAAACACCCACCGTGATTCACGAGGCTACATGAATTCTATTCTCAACATCGCATTTTAAGAACTGGTAATTGCAGGTATGTTTGGTTTATTTCAATTTTCGCTTCGATTTTACCGGAACTACAAGCTTGAATTCATGTACGGTACTGGATAAACTATGTTATCATTCCACTGAATATTATATTTTTTTGAGGTGGTGGTTGGTGGGTTGTCGATTTCCCCTAGCTTGAACATATATGTTGAATTGATTAGTTAGGGATTTTGATGGTTCCACGACTTCCTTGAATTTGGATTACACTCTGACCTCTTGATTTATACAATCCCCCAGCCCAACAGAACTCAGCATTTAGTTATTATTTCTCTTAATCATAATCATAATCATAATCATAATCATAATCATAATCATAATCATAATCATAATCGTGTATGCTATATGCCATCAATCTTTTGAATTTAGACATGTTTCTTAACTGAGAATTATAGTATTATAGTTATAGTGATCTTAAAAGAAGTAATAATTTGGTTTTCTATGAGAATTATAGGCTTTAAAGTATAGCTTTATTGAGGTATTATTAATTATGATCATGATTCTGGTCAAATTTTCAAAATATCTATTTAGCAGGTATTTGAATTTGGTATGTATTACTACTTGGATTGGTTTTAAACTAAACAACATTCATAAAATTAAAACCCGAATAAAAATTGTTAGTTTAGATTGTTTGTTGGTTCAATGTAGTCGGTTCAATTTAGCAAAACAGCTCTAAAGAGGCAATTTAATTTAACATAATGGACATAGCAACAAAGTGGGAGTGGAGAATATTGTTTGAATCTTTGTTCAATGCTATAATAATTAATTAATTAATTTATAGAGTCAATGTACCGAAAATCAACAATTAATGGACAAGGGAATATTAATGAAAATCAACAATTAATGGAACTATATAAATTGTCAGTAATATACTCACACTCAAACACAAATAGAACCTTCCAAGTCATATTTTTAACAGAATAGCAAAAGTAAGAAGAATTGACAAAAAATATTACATGGATAACCAAAGTACCTTTAACTTTTCTGTAGCATGCCTGCCATTGTCGAACAGCAAAAGACAATAAAAAACAAATTATAGGCCAAATTATTATATAGGGAGTCAGTTGCATGCCCGTTTGATGCACGGTTACAGGATTAAAATGATTTTATTTTTAAAAAAGTATAAACATTCAATCAGTGAATATCGGCATTAGTTTGGTTTTCGTAAGAACGCAAACACAGATGCACTTATTATGTTTGTCCTATTTATTTTGTTTGTTTATGTTTTTCTTATGAATATGCACTTCCATGTTGGATCAACTGTTAGTTTGATAACATATGATACCGTTTAATTTGTACGTGTTACATTGATATTCATATTCATATTGTATCTATTGTAAATTGTGGTTCAGGTATATATGGTTTCATATATTTTTCTACCAAGTGTATTGACTCACAAGAGCTTGAACCTGTTCATATTAATCCAATTGTTAGGTATTCTATTTAATCTACCTGTCAAACTATCTTAAAATAACACAGTTGGATTGGAAACTGCCAAATTGGTGTTCTGGGGGAATTTTGTAATCATAATACATTTAGAACTTCTAAAATTTGAAGAAGATATGGATATTTATCCATTTCGTAAATGGATAATTGAATTTCATTTACAATTATACTCACACGTTGAATATTCAACTAATTAGCTAAAATATAAAATGTATATTTTACTGCCCTTTGAATTCAACTAATTTTATAAAAAAAAGCTTATTTGGATAGTTTCGAATATTTGATTCCTGTTTTCATCCATGAATAAACAATTTCACGAATTTGATCCCTCAACTCAATTACTATTCTAAGAAGAACAAATATCAGTTATTCTCTATGCTGCTTCACCTCTCAAACTGAGTGAGCAATTAGTATTCCTCCTTCCCAGTGTATCATCAACATTGCCCAGGTCTGCTTTTCTTCTCCTCCAAATCCACATTTCTTTGGGATATGATTTTGAGTATTTGAACTCAATAGTCAGTATGGACCATAATTGTCAATGGCGTAAGGCGCACCGAACGCAAATCTCTCTGGAGTCACGGCGTAAGATGCGTGCCTTTTGAAAATGATCGTAAAAAGATTAGTAACAGTTACTAATAAAGATAATTAAAAAAGTAACTAAGTAATATTAAAAATGATAAATAAGTTAGAATAATTTTTAAAAATGATATCGCAATAAACAATAAAAATAGATACTTTTAAATATTGTAGAAGTTATAATTGTAATGAAGTATAAAGAATATTATAATTTCTGAAGTACAATAAAAAAAATGCTTTAGAATGTTGTTGACAAAAGATGTGAAATAAATTTGGAAAAAAAGATTCAATAAAAAGAAAACTAAATATGAGAACAAAAAGTAAAATTCAGCGTCAGCCCATCAACATCCGAAAAGAAAATATGACTCTAACAAAGAATATTTGATCTTTTGCCAAGGCGCTAAAGGCTTAAACCTTTGACCATGTTAAGACGCCCCAAATGCGCTAAAATGTCGCGCCTTATGTATATCGCGTTGCCTTAGGTTGTTCGAGGCACAGGTTAGCCTTGCCTTTTTTTGAACTATGGCGCCGCTAGGCACGCCTTTGAGTCTATGATGGACTAATGAACTATGACGTTTTATGTATGATAAAATTTCAGATTTCTGTAAATGTCTTGTTTTTATAGAATAATTTCATTAATATAGGACAAAGCATAACAATGTCATTACACATAAAACCTAACATAGGCACAAATTAAACTTTTAAGCAAAACAAATAAATTCGACATAACAACTTTTCTTTTCGGTCACTTCCGGTGCTTTGAGAATGAACGTGTGTCAATCTTTGACAAGAATGAGCACAATAGTAAACAATGAACACGCCAAAACTCGAATCAAAGAAATCGAAATAGTTTCTTTTTAATTGAACTGATAGGGTCTGTATTTGCCTTGTTTTTGAGTATCAGTGTAGTTTCCTTGAGCTACCTTTCAACTCGATATGAAATATGGTGTATCATATTTGGCTTCTTGGAATGTCTATACTAACTCCTTGGATGTCTATTATGCTTATGTTTGGTTATAGTACTTGTTTTTATCACCAAGGTCATGTATTTAAGAATCTTACATATATTTCAGGTGTGTATGCATAAGTCTCTATTTATGCATGTTAATTCTGCAGTGTACCAATCATTTGAAATGTTATCATAATTCATTCATGTAGGTTTACCTTGTATTATATATGTAAGGAGTATTCCGAGTACATTGCACACTCAAAAAAATGGTGATTGGAGCAACAAGACTCTGCAATTCTCTGCAGTTTCATAAATACCGACATTTTTCATCATTTCACTCCGGTTATCCACAGAAGTTTGAAGAAACTGTCAAAGCTGCAATTGCATCAAAATTTTACCAGCAAATTCCTGACCTACTTAATCTTTGGAAAGAGGAAAACCGAAATCCTTTCTCATTCCTCTCCTCTCTCCCCAAGAATCATAGAACCCAAATCATTGATGAAATATTACAGTCTTTAATCCCTCTAAGACCGCGGTCTCGTGCACACACTTCCTATGCATGCCTCCTCTCCTACACACTCCAAAGCCCTGATCCCCTTCCTCTAGGTCTTGCGATAATCCAACGCATTATCCGCTCAGGTTCTGTTCCGATTCCACAAACCAACCTTCTTCTCTCTTCAGCTTGGATGGAACGCAGGCGTCAATCTCAGACTATCCATGACATTTTGATGGAAATGAAGTCGATTGGATATCATCCAGATTGTGGCACCTGTAATTACCTCATATCATCCCTTTGTTCGGTGGACAATTATGCGGAAGCACTTAAAGTTGTAAAGGGCATGGCTAATGCTGGATGCATGCCTGATCTGGAGAGCTATGACAGTGTAATTAGTGCCATGTGCACAGCAAGAAGAACGGCAGAGGCAGTGGAGTTTCTTAAGCAAATGGTGAGAAAAGTTGAGTTGACACCAAGACAGGGGACATTGATTAAAGTGGTAGAAGCATTGTGTGCTAATAGAGAGATATGGAAAGCAGTTGATGTGATTGAGTTTTTGGAACAGGAAAATTATGCTATTGGGTTTGAGGCATATGAATTAGTGGTTGAAGGATGTTTAGAAAGTAGAGAATTTCTTTTGGCTGGAAAGATGGTGATGTGCATGACAGGAAAAGGATTTATACCATATATCAAGGTCAGACAAAAGGTGGTTGAGGGGCTGGTGGGTATGGGTGAATGGAAGCTTGCTTGTTCAGTGCGGCAAAGATTTGCGGAGTTGAATTCCTAGGTTCTTCAGTTTTCCTTGGAGTTTGGGTCATTAAAATTCTTACACTACGGGAATGTGCACAGTTTAGAGGAAATATTGTTATAGCTGCAATATTGCATGGTTTCTCCATCCTCAATATAATGACCAAGAAGGTGTTGGAGTTGATATCCCTCTGTGCTTTTTGCGGCTTCAGAAATCTAACTCATATTGTATGTACAAGCTCATATCAGCTGGAGAAAAGGTACACATGTATATGGAAACCTAAATTAAATTATTTGGAATTATCAGTGTTCAAATTCTAGGCTTCTAGTTTATATTTCCGTAGTTGCATCAGTTTGTGGATTCTAAATGAATTACAACATAATGAACTTATTTCACCGTCTTATTACATTTAGGGACAAGGAATTGATTTATGACTATATTTTGGTTCTGTTAGAAGCGGTTATGTTAGAATTTAAAGCTTTTTTTAGATAAACCGTGAAACCTCTATTAAAGAAAAGACACTTTCTGCAAAACTCTCTCTTGAAACTCCTATATGCAGTAGGCATATACACGGGTAGCACCTATTGTGAATGAAGCAAAAATAGTCGCTGCTGTTGCAGGTAGGCATCTTGGTTTTTTGAGATAGTCACGTTCTTCCAAATATGCCAAGGCATTTTTGCATTATTGCATTTATAGCCACACACTCCAAGTAGTAGTATGTATCTTCAATATTGATGTTCCTATTAATATGGTAATAAATACAGCATCAACATCTTCATC
Source organism: Melianthus villosus (assembly GCA_036897605.1). Lineage (NCBI taxonomy): Eukaryota > Viridiplantae > Streptophyta > Magnoliopsida > Geraniales > Francoaceae > Melianthus > Melianthus villosus. Next base: position 11,339 of record JAYMTC010000259.1, read on the forward strand.
TGATTAATGCACAGTTACTCCATGTTGAACGATAATTTGACATCATCACAGGGGTTCACACTTACATGAACATCATATTGATATTGTGAATTATGAACTTGTACTTGTCAACCTTGTGACATTGCTCAAAGGCCATGAAATTTCTATCAAGACTTTCTGTCATATTATGGAATTTCTGAAACACCTCCGACAGATTTAATGTCAAGTAAGGATCTGCCCCTTCCCCTCTTTCCCTGCATTTCGGGGCTCTCTTGTGCTGGGTGCAACCACATCCACAACATTACCTCTGAGCCATGGCCTCGGAGATGACAGGATGTAATATTTCCGTGTCGTGTCTTGTATGATCGAGCATTGATGATGGCTTTATGGACACGTTTGGTTGAACTGTTGGAACCTCCAAAGAAGTTGCAAGGATGAAACAACCATCCAAAATAAGCTTTTCTATGCTTCATCTATTGGGTCTGCGGAACAATGGCTGGCAGTTTCTTCCCATGTTTTTGGCAAGCTGTGCAAGTTCCTCCAAGCTCTTATTCGCTCCGGCCAATAAAACTTTGCAAGTGTGTGACTTTGTGATTGTCAGTAAAAAGGGGCTACAGAGATGATCCGAGGTTCGTAGGTGTTATGTTTGGGTTACCATGGAATCTGAAACCGATACTTTGCCGTGTTGTTCAAGAAATGTTCCAAATGTGTAAATATTATTATTACCTTTTTTCATGTGTATTGATACCTACTTTAACTAGTTATCAATGTTGTCTGTACCGAGTTCAATTATTTAAAAATTTTTGTTATAATTTACGCCAAATAACATTTATACTCAAAAAATATAAATGTAATTTAAATTTTGACATTTAATCTTGTAGGGATCTATATTTTGAAATTATTGTTTTAGTAAAACTATTCAAGTACATAGCCTATAATACTATTAAAAGTTGATAATATTTTTAAATAGTACTTTTAAGATAAAAAAAAAATAGAAAATATTATTCAACTTTTGCTATTGTTTGTCTAAAAACTTCCAAATATATGATATTGTTACCTGCTCACTAATTTACACTACTTCAAATTCAAAGGCAGTAAAATAATCTACTTTTAACTTGTATCACTACATAAAAAAATAAAAATTGATGAAGATAAATGGATTTACACATGTAATTGTTGTCTTGTGTTCTTCTGGGTTTGCCCGTATCTTTCTTCTCTATGGGCAAACCACTGAATTGTTCTCTTTGCAATTGGCAACCATAGCCGTCTCTTTCTCTCTTCATTCACATTATTTTCTAGTGAAGAAGAAGACTCTGCAATTGTCTTCTTGACCCTTAAATCTCTAAATCTCGATAGACCTGTAATCTCAGACATCGATCTCTTCTCGTTATTTACAAAACTTGACATACCATTGTTGTCAACTGTCAATTTCTTGCTCTCAAACAACCTTCTCCTATCAGTTTCATCCTTAATCTTCACCATAGGAGAGAATCTGTTGCTTGAAATATCATTAATCATCTCCGAATTCAAAAACAAAAGGTCGGAAGAACTGACATTACTCCATCTGTTGTTGAACATAACATGTTCAGATACTACAATTCTGTGATTAACCTTGTGAAAGATCCTATGTTCATCATCATCGTCTTCATCTTCATCTTCCTCTCTGATTAAAACCTTTTCTTCAGGGTCCCCCTTTTCAATAATCTTCCTAAAGCTGCTTCCAATATTGAATCTTGATGAGCCCATATGATCATCTTCCTCTCTTTGAACAAACAACTCCATGTTTGAATCCTGTCTCATGCTATTTGAATATGTGAAGATTGTTGGGTCCTCAGGATTGACTTTATGCCTGCAAAGAGGGCAGCTGGAGTGCTT